>JAADYU020028228.1:0-10391 GCA_011763375.2 Heteractis magnifica
CATCGACAAGAGGGAGCGAAGAAGGCTGCGGAGACCAAAAAGAAGAATTCTCAAAACTCCAAAACCACTTTTGACTCTTGGTGTTTATGTGGGGGACCTGAATCTGGAGATATGATTGCTTGTGAAAATAGTACCTGCCCTATAGAGTGGTTTCATTTCCATTGTGTCGGCATCGTCAGTGCACCAGATGGTGATTGGTTTTGTCAATTTTGCACTTAATTTCCATGTTAAGATGTTGGTAAATAAATCTTGAAACCGTTCATGATTTCATTATTGTTAGATCACGGACCCAGGGGTAGGGGCATTTGATCGAAATATCTCTCCCAGGGGGTGGGGGTTTTGACAGTATTTGACTAGGGTTCAAGTCAAAGTCCCCACCCTGCCCCGGGACCATGGGGGTGGGGGTTTCATTTGACTAGTGCATTAGCTTAACGCCATTATCAAGTCAAAAATCTAGAGAAGAGTACGAATTTTAAATGAAAAATGAAATAGAAAGTAAGGAATTCCTAAGGGTACATAGTGTAAACCCAAAGGAAAACTCTGAGTCAATTACATAAACAGCTTAGCGCAAATTGAATCCGATTGCATGTTTAAGCTAGGTTTCATGTCTATATATGTTGTTGTTGTTGTCCTTCTTGTAGGTATCGGCATCTTGAGAGCTCTCACTCCAAACCCCTAGCTTTTCTTCCCTCGAGTTTAAAAATGTTACTATTCTTGTCGCAAGATGATCAAAACTGCGAGATTAACGAGTTTTCGAAAACTAACTTTGTTGTAGAAATTTATTTACTTTTGTAAAGAAGACTACCATTTTAAAAACACAACTGAGACGGCAATAATATAATACTCTGACTAGAGTCAGATTTGGTGTTAATGGGAAACGATATATGACGAATTCGCAGCCGTACTGCAGTTTTATCTCTTTTACCATGCCACGCAATACAGGTTGTGATGGGATGATTCATACAAGAACAACATAGGAAACCTTTCAATGTTACAGCACATTTTACCGTTAATTCATCACCGTACGTTTCCCATTCATGTGCGGAAACCCTCAATATTGATTGCTGTTTTCCATTAACATGATTTTTTTCCTGCGATTGATTTTTAATCCATTTCAGATCCAGAAAAGACTTTAACTTGGCTTTGGATTTTGTTAGGCGTCTTCGGGTTCATCATCATCATTGTTGTTTGCCTGTGCATAGTCTATCGCTGTTGCCCGGATAAATTACCTAGTGATTGCTGCAGGAATGTTTGCCACCGCATTTGGAAATGTTGTCGCCGAGAATATGAAGCTCCTAACCCGCCTATTGAACTTGATGACGTGTAAGCATCTTCTTCAGATGCGCAGTGATCTCGCGCGATGTGATTGACATAAACGAAAATCGTGTTCCGTACCGTGACCGTGACAAGTTGAAATCTACTCTAATAATACTTACACGGACACTAGAGAAAAACGTCTGCGCGCATGCTCGTAGCCTGTATGCAAATTAGCTAATATTGTAAAAATATGCAAATTTTACTAAATTCTTGTAAACATGGTAATATACACGCATGCGCAAACGCACACTGTCACTGGACTGGGGGCTGTTTGCTGTAGTACTAGGCGTAGTTATAGCGGGACTCGTAGCTGTGATGATCTCGTACATATGCATGAAAAACAAGATGAAAAATGATAGATTCGAAGATGAGGGGAAAGCATTTGAGATTTAAATGATCACCTGTCAAGGGAGCATAAAGAACCTTTTTGAACATCTCTTTGTAAGTTGCTGTAGTGATACATAGAAACAACTAGCTCTTTCCCACACTTGCACAAACAGGCCAACTGTCCACCAAAAACAAAAAATGTGAATCCAACAGAGAATGTAAGGGCTTGGCTTGACCGCCTCATGCACCTTTAGTCACGAAAGATATAAGAAATAAAAACACTGATGTAAAGGAATTCGTTGTTGTTGTTGATATTCGTTGGGATATTTTCATAATCTTTAGATTTTTTTATTTGAGTCTTTCGTGTGAAACAAGATTTATTCGATGTAACAATCAAAAAACTCCAAAAATTTCGAACTGCAGGGGTCTGAGAAAGTCGGGTTCCTTATAAAAAACAGGTTATAATTAGTATAGGTGAAAAGATTCGAAAATTTCTTCTACAGAGCTAAAAGGAGAAGGAGAGGGAGACAATTTGGAAGGTCATATCCCAAAAACATTTATCATATGACCCGTACGGACCAGCGCGCGCGATCTTATGAAAACCATTACTTGGTAGCGTAAGCTGGTCCGTATTTTCCCGTACGACACCTGCTCGCACGCGCTTGAGCCAAGTTGCTTACTTGCATCTAAAAGCTTTACCTCGAGCCAAATATTTTCCCGTCCGGCCCTACCACTCAGTAAAGTGAGATAGGATAATATTGCTGCGTAAAATATGACGTTCAGACCCTATAAACATCTGTGGGTGCTTAAATCAATGTGCTGCGAGATCTTTCTAAATCGCAGTTTCTATTCACGGTTCAGCTGGATCTCGATACGTGTATATGTTTTAGTATCTACCAACTTCACAACCTTGTAAGATCGAGCGATTCTATTGGCTCGCTATCTCAGAATGATTGAGACCATATCTACTTCCCACACTCGGGATATAGCTTTTCTCAAAATAAATTTGTATTTTTACTCAATAAATTATTTTTTTCTAGAATCCTAGTGTTGGATTGTGAAGTTTGGATATACTAAAATTATTATTCTCTTCACTGTCGGTGAATAGCGACATTAGCGCTTCGCGTCTCAGTAAATAGTGTACCGCTATTCACTTCCAGTACAGAGAATAATATTGTTAAACATCAGTCTTTAACCCACTGTCTACGCCGAACTCACCTGTCACTGAAAAACAATACTGGATTTAATTAATGTTATTGTTCATGGTAGATATTATTCAGAAATTTCCAAGAACTGTTGATCGATCGCGAATTTCTTCCCAAATATGGCAAAGCGTCACTGTAAAGAAAGACGGAAGGAAAGAAAGAAAGAAAAAATAATAATGAATAGTTAATCTCGGATGCCACTATAATATTTTTATTTATTAGAAATACTTCCAGATTAATAGAATGTGGCCTCCCAACATCCAAAAACAGGGTGACCAATAGAATAGAATGACGTTCACTCAACAAACAACTAGTTATGAATGCAACAGTGACCACATTCATCTTCTTTCAAAGAAAAATCATCTAAATCTCCCGTAAAAGTAAGAAAGAAAGATAGAAAGATTCCAGTTATTAAGCAAAAATGAAGAAATTCTCCGTTTCAAGTGTTATTTTAGGTGAGTGTAAAATTACGTGACTTTAGCCGGGTATGATATGCCTTATAGTTCGATATTACATCGCGGTTGATACTTATATCCTTATATGCAAAAAACAAGGAACTGGTAGTTAATTATTGGAAGAAATTAGGAATTCTTCGATCTACATATTAGGAAAAGAAAGAAAATTAAAGAAAATTTCCGATGATTGAAAAGGAGGTTTTTCAGAGTCGAGAATGTTTTGAAAGTTTGTTGATGAAGTCTGATATAAACAGAATTCAACACCTATAACTGTAAGAATCTGTTCTTTGAGCTTGTACACATGGCCACATGAAGATGAAATCAAGATTAAGTTCATTCTTTAGACTGAAGAAGATTTAGTTCATACTTTTATGTCGAAAAGATAGAATGAAATTGATACTTGCTTCGCCTTCCACAGGAAGCCCAAAGCAAAGTTCTAGGCTGGTGCTTACTAAACAATACAAATGCAAAATGTGGCAAAACTGTGAAGTGATGACTGTAAGGGTTCTTCAGCCCCCTCACACACACACACGCACAAATCAAGTAAAACTCTAATGCTTTATGTAAATATTTTTACTCCCATAAAATGCTTCTTGGGTTGATGGTGCATTTTGAATTTTACTTGCATGAATTTTGCTGACCCCTTCTTCTCTTTTTGAGCCTGCAAAATGCTGACCCCCTCTAATTACAGCTCGACACGCAAAAGTGTGACTGCTTTTAATGTATTTGCATACTTTTGTGCACAGGTTTTTTGCTGCCAAACGAGCTTTTGTACACGTGGTAAAACCAGACAGCTTTGCATCCAAATGTCATGGTTTTACACACAAAATCCCATGCATAAAGAATATGAATACATTAAAAAAGGTCATACCTTTGTGAGACACACTGTAATGATCACTCCCTAACAACTAAACAACCTATCTCAACAGTAACCCCTAAGAAATGCCATTCACAATTTCATTTTACACATGCTGTATGACTTCTCTATACTATACTCACTGTAGAGTGTTCTTAACAATCTAGTCATTTTATGTTATTAATTTTTATTTATTTTTGCAGTTCTCTTGATAAATATATTATTTGTCCACCAAAAAGTGGCTGAAGGTACAGCATAGTAATGTAAGAATGATAGACTGTGTGCAGCACAACCATAACCCAACTTAATAGTAGGACGTGGTATGTTGGCCAATGCAACATAACCTACTCTGGCTGCATACACTGGCTACAAGAATATAACTGTAGTGAACCTAGAAATTTAATACATCTTTCTAAATAAAATACCATGCTTAGCTTATAGAAGGGATAATATTATAATCATAATGATTCGTTGTTGTTTTCCCCCACAAATAGGATGAGCTTAAAGCTCAAAGTGGATGACATTTATTAATTATTAATTTTAATATTCTAAGCTACGTGTTCCAGTTCTCTGCAAGCATCAATACTTCACCAAAAAAACTTGGCTAGTACAAACTATCCTTCACCTTATCCAGCCTTCACCGACTGTCAATGGAATATCACAGCACCATATGGTTATGTAGTGGAGCTCACTTTCAAATCATTTAGCACTCATACCCTCATACATGGTTCACATATATGTGAATTTGGAGATATCCTTTACATTTATGATGGATATTTACCACTAAAGGATAAACTTCATGGCATGTACTGTGGTAGTCAACTACCTGCAAATGTTTACTCTACTGGCAGATTTCTACACCTCGTTTTTAAGAGTGATACTGCTATTGAGTATACTGGATTTATGATAGAATATAAAGCAAAGCTACCAAGTATGTATGCGCAGATTCTTCATCCTTCTCTAAATTATTTGTAATATATTCATGTACACCATGTCACACTTTGTCTTGTAATAATGCAAAGTTCTTAGCCCCTCACCCCATCCCAGTTGCCAACATAACTGTCCTGCAATCATTCCAAAGAGAAAGGCATGATTGCCTTAAGTTAATTTTTTGTTTGGTGTAACAGAAAAGTCAACAAAATAGATTTTTTTCTAAATTCCATAGATAATAGAATTTTCTGTTATTCTGTTGTGAGATATTATGCTTTGGGTTGAATAATAACAGATACATAATTAATTTTTTAAATTAATTAAAACAATGGATTTTTGGCAGTGGAGTGGCACTTCCACATTAGTCATTAGTGGCTCTTCATCCACTTATTAATTTTAGCAGACTGAGGTAAATGAGGGAACCCAGAGAAAAACCCTCACAGTACATGACCTTAGCAGTGAGAAGAAGTGTCCTCACCACTATGACCCAAGCTTCCCTGAATACATTAGCAGTGTTGTTAGCTATTCTTAGTTTAAAGGCTCTCACTATAAGGTAAAGCCAAACATTTTCAGGCTGTCTAACCCAATATATGAGTTTTTAAAACTTTTAGATTTCAGCCAAATAAAGCTCTTGCAATCAATAAATATAAAGCTTCATTCAATGGATTTCACAACCAAAATTCTTGAAATAATTTTACCTTGTTTTACTACATTTCCAGAACCAAACGGCACCATCTGCAGCCCATTCAATACCTTCTCTCAAAACAATAACATCAAATACACTGGATCATCAGGTTACATCACAAGTCCCTTGTATGGAACCCGATACCCAAGCAATATGCAATGTACATGGGTTATACAAGTGCTATCTGGCTTCAAAATTAAACTGACATTTTTGGATCTGAAAATGAGCTGCAACAAATATTATGCCTCTTTGGAGATAAGAGATGGTCAACACTCTTCTGATAGAGTTCTGGGAACAAAGTGTGGAAGCTCTGCACCTTCTCCTGTCTATTCTACTGGCAAATACATGCAAGTAATGTTTAATTCTTACTTGTACAACTTTTATAGTGACAATACTGCTGGATTCAAAGCAAAATTCGAGCAAGAAACATCAAATAAAAGTGTTAGCCAAAGCAGCAGTAAGTATTGCTGGTTTTCATGTGATGTCATAGCGGCCATGTTGGTTGAACTTTACAAAAGATTTTTTATAAATTCTCTTGTTATATCAACCAACATGATGGCCAAAGTCTTTTGATATTTTATTCTCTAGGGAATGATTACAAACCATCTATGAGGGGTCTTTTATTAGGGCATGGAGGAAAGGGGTTGTCAAAACCTTCTGGTTTTCTACACCTCCTCCCACTTGGAGTGGGTAAAGAGTTTGTAACCCCTCTTATTCTAAAATTGAGAAAGATTATGAGAGCAAAGAAATGAGAATGAAATAAACATGTAGCATTATGGTGTGGTCCTATATCAGACTGTCATTTTCAACATACCAGTAAACCAAACCCCCTTTTGATACTCTCAACTCAACCAAAATGTTTTTGCAGCTAGATAAACTGAATTTACAATAATCCATCTCTCTATTCCCATTATTTTTCAGGTAGTTCTGGTGCTATTATCATTGCCTTAATTGGAATTGTTGTAATAGTAATAATACTCATTGTAATCCTCTGTGTCATGTTGAAAAGAAGAAATGCTGGTCATGCAAATCAAGCCCCTGTCCAGTCAACAGCCCAAACAACTGCAGTGCAATCTACTATCCAGAGTAATCTAAACTCCACAGAGACAACACCTCAGCATCCACAGGTAGGAAGATTTATTCCACCTCCACCTTCAGGCTGTCTTCAACCTCCTACTAGTGGCTACTCTCCTCCTACAACTAGTGATGGGGCACCTGGTTCTCCTCAATACCCAACCCAGCCTTGTATCCCAATGATGCCCTATCCTTTACAGCCAATTCCAGATCAGCCTCCTCCTCCATACCCAGGTCTACCTCCACAACCTCTAGAAACGACTATTGCTTGGCAACCACAGGCTTCTGTACAACCAGCTGGTTCTTCCTCCAGGCCACCATACCAAGGAAGTACATAAGACAATTACCGCTGTCTTTCAATGGTTGAGATACTTAAGTATCTCAACCATTATATCCAGTTGATGCTGCAATTCTCCTGCACTTTCTTTAATATGTTTTGCACAATGCACCAATTATATATATATATACATTCAGTTCAGTTTCTTTCATTGAAATAGAACAATTAATATGCAAATACTCAGCTACTCTAAAGTGCTATTTTTCATGCAATAGATCTAACAATGGGAAAAAGTGTTTCATCTAATATCCAAACACCAAAAAGTGGGCTCAAAAAAACAAGGTGCAGCTTATTTTTTAACCCATTTGGAGAAAGAACAAGGATGAAACACTGTTTTAAGTCAGTTTGATCTTCTCAAAGCATGAATAATTCTAGGAGAAAATTAAAGTGAAAGTTAGCCAAATTTTATGCTAATTAAGATCACCTATCCAAACCACCATCACAGTAGTGGTTTACTTTGTTTTCTCTTTAATTCTTGAGAATAAAATTGCAAATAATAAGTCCATAGATTGTTTTAAAGGTCACACGTGACAACACAACACTGTGATAGGAATGCCAACAGACCATAGTTAGATATGGCCCGGAATAACCTCCTTTCCAAGCACTTCAACTTACCATTATTTCTAGTTCACATAGTTAGATAGACTATGCAAAAACATTAAAAAAACAATTTTAAAAAATGATATACAAAATTAAAAGCTATTTATAACATTATGGACCATTATGTGCATGAAACCAGACGAAAGTTAAAAATATGCTAACTTTTAAGCTTACTTACATGTTATTGCCAACACGATGAATTCTCTTCAAAAATGGGGGGCTTCTGTACGCGCGAAGGATTCTGGGAAATTAATATTTGCAAAGGATTGTGGGATCAATGAACCCGCCCGGCCACCGCCACTACAGGAAGCCACAAGAAGCCCAGGCTCATAACCAGAGCGAATTAAATACAGATTTTTTTAAGAGTGAACGTCTATAAACATTTATGCAGCAAATTAAGACGGTCATTTTAACGATTTGTGTCGTTAGATAGGAATCGTCGTTAGATAGGAATGTCCGAGTCAACCTTTGTCCTAGTCCGAGGTTCGAGCCCTACCATGTACGGAGAGCCTTTTTTTAAGTTCTTTTGTACTTGAATGTCCTCCACGCTCTGTATTTATTATGGTCTGTGCATGGATTTCTAACTTTTCTAACGCCTACCACATGGAGCAAAGCGACAAGGGACTACTAGATCGCGTGAGCTTTACTGATCATTGCATGGCCTAGGGTCCGACTAGCCTCTCCCTCTTAGGCTTCAGTCGAGCTCTCTAATTAGCCATTACGGATATCGGTGTTGGAGCCGAAACCTCCAGCTGATCGACCCGTAAATGATTTGGCCCTCCCACATCACGTCTGGAGGAATGGTACCAAATTGAAATCAAGCAAATTAAAATGAAAGAACTGAAATCTCAGAACTCCAGGATTAAAATTTCGGGAATTAAGGAATTGCACAGGGACCGCGGTGCTAGGGGCTGGGGGGCTATAGCTCCTTAATACCTTTGCCACCATTTTCAATTTTGAATTACTTTTATTTACTAATTATATATAAATACTAAGATACCGGCTCTTCTCGGTAATGCAATAAATATGTTTCAAATGCACCTCTTGGGAAAAAAACTGGAGAAGAAAAAGAAGTAAAGATAAAAAAAGAAAATAAAAAATCGAGAAAAGTAATAAAAAAGGAAAAACGAAGAACAGGACCCTTTCCAGATTTGAACCCGGGTCTGCCACGATAATTCATGCAAAAATACTGCGAACATACTAACCATACCCCCGAGAATCTTTGCCGAAGCATCAGGGGAGAGGCTGGCCGGCCCCCAGACCATATATGACCAGATATATGACCAGATATATGACCAACCCCTTGCTCTAACCTGTGAGAGAATTATAGAACGGGCTCCCTGTGGAGAGAGGAAGTGGGGGAGAAAGTGACACAGACATGTTCAAGTGAGTAAAAAGTGGTTTATTTGATGGGATTTGATCGACTGACAAGCATTTTCCCCGTTGCAAAGCAAAGATTCTCCTATAAGTTTATAGCCCGTGCTTCATATAACTTAACACCAAATAAAACCATTAAAAAATATTTGGCTTCTGGAAACCTGCCACAGATACAAATACGAGTCCTTAACTTCCAGACTGTGACAGATGTGACGTACGTGCTACAACATTAACTATTCAGAAGCCAGTAAGCTTATGTCCTGTGAAGTTGTCGTAACGTCGTTAGATCTCCATCTTGCGAAGATGGTTTCGTTGTACTTTGGTGAGTATTTCTAAAACATGGTTCTATGTTTACGATCGTGTATTCGTTTCTTCTAAGCAGTATTTATGTATAACTATAGCTAACAGCTGAATCGAAACGTTGTATTTCGATGAAAAAAGGTTGTCAGTCGACGATCTGAAATCTGAACTTGAGCCAGACAATGCATGCTTCTCAAAGGTGGTGTCGTATTTAGCTAGATTGCAAACTACGAATTTGAAAATAAAACTAAATTTATAAATAAATTCACAGCTCGTGCCCTCAATTCCTCTTGGTCTAAGATTTTAGATCTCGGACCGACAACTTTTTTTTGAAATAGGTATATTGCAGAGAAAGATCTCAAACCCAAGGTTTTCTTTAGGCAGGTGTTTTTGCAGTGTATGCCCTAGATAAAGCTGTCGTATCCCGTACCGTAATTTCAAGCAGTACGATTAAACTTCTAAGTCAAGTAAAAGCTTAAATGAATCGAAATAATTTATCATATACATTAATTTATAAGAACCCCTTGTGAATTACTAAGGAACTTTAGGAAATACATTTCGAAGACGCCATCAAAATTATTTTGCAAGTAGCTTACATATAAATATACATGTGACGTCATCGATCTTTTATCATTTTTGTAAAATTAAATTGAACTTCAAGCATGCACAATTATTAACAAATATAGCAGTTTCAACTGCGCTGCTTTCAGTTATAGCTAATTCATGTAACATTGTCGCTGAAAAAAGCCTAAAGTGTAAATTAGCTTTGAGAGAGTAGAATCATGAAATGTTTTTCACCATGACATTATAGACCTATGCAATAAAGCCACCACTAATTTGCATAAATCACTAAGCTCAATGAATTGAGAAAATATTTTGTCTTCACATGAAAGAGCATCAGCGAATTAGTAAATGTGCACAGTTTCAA
>JAADYU020028339.1:0-10390 GCA_011763375.2 Heteractis magnifica
AATGCCTAAAACATCTGTTACATGTCCACAAGGAATAGTCATTTTCTTCATTTTCTGCACAAGCACTTTATCAAATATAATGGGCAGACTTGAAGATGAGGCAATTTTGGGCAGAAGCACGTGGAAACTGTGAAATCGAAGACAATACAATGAAGAAAACTTTTTGGCATTGACAGGAAAGTTCATGGAATAGCATTGTTAAAGAAAAAGTCTTTATAAAATATTTGGAGGTTTATTGCTTGAAATTGATTAAATCAGATTGTAATGCCAGAATATTTAAAGGAATTATTTGGTTTTGGGATGCAAAATTGATTTGAAAATAAAATACTATGTCTAACACAATTTTTTTAAAGAGCCCTGGAATTACCTGACATTTCTTCACTTGCTGTGTAGATGTTTACTTGTACTGCCTGAAATAGCCTCATTTTTGATCCACCTGAGATATTTGATCAAAGTGCTTTCACATATTGGAAAAAGTCTTTTGGTTATGATTTAAGGGGTAGGCCTGGTAAAAAAATGATATGCAACATTCAAGTGTGCTCCTCTCTTTGGGTTCAATCTCATTTTGTGCTGAATGCCTGCTTTTCTTCTGCACTGGAATTGGTGACTGTTCCCCATAATTTGAATTAATTTATTAATTAATATAAATAATGGATTAAGCATTGGCATTTCCAAAGAGTTTAGAAGTTGTTTTTTCTTAAAGGGATGGAAGTTTACCAACAATTGACTTAACTAAATGACTATACAACACTCAGAATTCAGAAAACAATCACATGGGGGTGAGGCAAACCTGCCTTTTGTGTTTCATATTAGATATTTTTCCTTGGCATTGCTTTACTTAGGTAATCAAAGATACTCTGAATCCCATCTTTGATGAGACATTTGAGTTTGAAATGCCGAAAGAAGAATTATCATCAAGGTGAATAAAAGTTTTAATTTCAAAATCAATTTTTTACAGTTTATTACAAGGTGGCTCCTTTGCAGGGCCTGGGTTAAATCTTATGTGAAGACATTGGCTGTCATGGTAATCAAACCTGGATTAGCATTAATCAGGCTTTGAACAACTGGGCCCTGCTTTTCTTAGGGTCATCAGCCATAAGAGGTGACCATGATAGTGTCTGTAAGGGAAACTGTATCTGTTGTTTATGTCTACTCTGCATATTTTCACCCTCCACAGGGCAGTACTATTGCATGTATTTGGTAAAGCCGTTGTTGGAGAGGATATGTCATTAGGTCAGGTTCATATTGACCTTGGAAACCTTGACTTAGATGATGAAGAACCATACAGAAAAGTGCTATCATTGGCTGATTTGGTAAGGATCCCCTGCTGAGGCAAATTATTAAAGTTTCTGCAAGACAATTTTTCCCATTCTCTCCCTTTCCTTTCTGTCCTTCCTCTTTCCCTCAGTCCTTCCTCCATATTTCCTTCCCTTCTCTCTCCTCCCCTTCTCTCTCCTCCCCTCCTCCTCTGTTGTCTTTCCTTTCTCCTTCCTTTCTTCTTCCTCCATTTCCCACTTCTTTGTCCTCTCTTCACCATCTTTTCTGCCCTAATTCCCCTATTTTTTCCACTTTTCTCTTCCTGCTTCCTCCTCTCCAAACACCCTCTAACTGCCAATATTATTTAAACAAAGAACAAGTTTATTTATCCCACACCATAGAAAATACAGCCAATCAGAATGCAGGAAAGCCATTGTATATTCGTTGGTATTCCACTCTTCCTTCCCATCATGCATTTGTATTTTCTATGGTGTGGGATAAAATAGTTACACAATGCCTTCTCATGGAACACCATGGAATATCCCACTTGTCACTTGTATTTTCTTTGTATACACATAGAAAATACAAGTGATGCGTGGGATATAGACCCATTTCGCTAATTCCCAAACTGGAGCACAAAACAATGAAATATTTTTACATGATAATAGTCTTGAATTCTCTGGAGAAAAAAATGGTTATTGTTTTGTCCTCCAGTTCGGGAATTAGTGAAATGGGTCTATCCCATGGTATGCCACTCTAAAGCATTGTATAACTAGTATTTTTGAAGCGTGATCTCTGATCTCTCTTCAAAATAAAATTCTTCTGTCGAATGATTGGAATGATAGTTTAGAATTTAACATCATAAGTCAGTTCATTAATTTAGGTATTATTCGTTCACTTGCAGAAAAATGTTTCTCTGAAGCGAGCAGAGTGGGCGCAGAATGCAGTCGCGCAAGAGTTCAGAGAAGCAATGTACGCACATGCCATGTACAAATACCCAACTTTTATTTATTCCATTAACAAGAAAGGAAGAAAGGTATGTAAGAGAAACTGTGCGATAAAGATTAGTGGCCCAGCTTGGTGGTAGCAGTGCGCGCCTAGTGGATGTGCACACAGCAAGGAGAATATGCACCCGACAACTGATGGCGCAAGATTCGCGCCAGAACCTCGAACCCGAATTTTGAGGCACGCACCAGCAAAGTCTTGTTCTTAAGGCACGCGCCTAAGATTCTTTGGACGTCAGCTTTAAAATGTGTGAACTATGATCATCATTTTCCTTTTTACATCTGTCTCCGTTACTGAATTATGGCAAGTTAGAGTGTTTTTATTATGAACGGGAAACGAACTGAACTGCACACGAGTTACAGGGCACGTACACGGTACGACATGCCTTAACACTGAAATGGCTTCCCATTGGTTTCGTGCATTTCATCCAATCACGACGCTTAAAGTAAACGTGCGGTAAAATACGGTACGACTACGGTACGTCTACGAATTTACTGTTTTGTTTTCCACTCACACGAAATTAAATCCACTCTAATGTATTGACAGGAGGCAGGATAATGCAGTTATACCGCATTCTTTTTATTATTTTTAAATATAGTGTTGGCTTTGTCTTTTTCAGCTTTATTCTGTCAGTAGTCGGAGTGCCAGCTCGTCAGCAAAGGTTTTTCTTGTGAACGGTATTCCTGTGTGAGCAGTACCCTTACTAAGTGCAGATATACCTTACGTGCATAACAAGGTTAGACAGTATAACTAACACAACTATCAAACCCCACATTAGAGTACTTAATGATAGCATGTATATATATAAAGTAGTACTTCCCAACCGATCTTTTTTCCTTGCATGTGATCCCGAAATAGGTAGAAGATAGGAAAGGAGTGGAGATTAGGAGGATGGAGGGGAGGGGTGGGGTGGGGTGGGGTGGGGGGTATTTGCTCTACACCTATTATTTTACTGGGAATCCACTAGCTTTACGATACAAGTAATATACTATATAAACTAGCATGATATTGTACGGCATGGTTATATGGTGATAGTGTACAATGTAGCTCGCATTGTATGTTAGATTTTTATGGTGTATTTTGTACATATAATTGTGAATGATTGAATTCAAATTGTGCATTATTGGGAACAACTATTCTCTTTCTCATACAAGGGGGACTTCGGCCATTTTGGAAAGATTATATCAAAAGCCGCAAAGAGTTAACTACACATTCAGCCGCTACACTACACATAGCGCTATACATTCGTGAGCTTACTCACAAAAGATAGGAGAGCGCACAGTGTTAAGGTGAAAGCGCGTAAAATGGGCCCTACATGTTCAGGGCTAGTTGATTTCCGGTTTCCTTTTAGGAACACTTCCTTTTTCTTTTTCCTTCTTCCCTTTCATTTTATTTCTTTCATTTTCTTTCCTATTCATCCTTAACCTTTATTATGTTTCATTTCCACCTTCATTTGACTATTAACTTATTCTTTTGTTTTTGCTGCTCAAGAACATTCGTACTCCTCAACGCTGGACATTAACAAAAGTCAATCAGTCTCATAATTCAAAATTAAAGCATACATGTTTATGAACGCTTTTTAACTGTGAAAAACATTATTATGTTATTACCCAAAAAATTGACATTTTTACGGATCAGTTATCCATGGGCGCTACTAGCAAGGTGCACTGGTTTACTGCTAGAAGACTTGCGCACTTACGTAACAGATGCGCACATTGCAAGCCCAGCCTGTTGTCTTAATCCTGATTGGCGGATACCTTTCCTCGCATAAGTTAACATAATTATCATTGCCACCTGTGCGAAGACTGCGTAAATGACAGAAAATCTACAGTGACATTTGAGGAAGTGAGGTTTTCCCAATTACCTAAACATCAATTCCTTGTCGTAATCTGTGTACGCAGACCACAACAAAGAGCTGCAATCAATGGCTTTGGTTCTTGCGCTGATTACTTAGCCTAAATATCATCTCAAATTACGCTTGGGACCTTTTTAAAATTCTTTTCTCACGTCTAGAGAACTAAGTTTAGACTTCAAACCACTGAGAACTATTTTGTTTTTATTTCGGATAAAAGTAATCGAACGTAACGATTACCTAGACGATGCTGGATGTTTTAAAATTGAATTAAGTATTTGTGTAATCGATTATGAACTCTTTGTTTAAGTTCATCCCTAATGTCTGCCTCGGAATCGTTAGATTTTAACCGCGTTTTTCTTCTTCTGATCTAAAAACAAAGAAAGTAATCTTTGTGCAATCGATAAATACTGAACATATAACGTCCACTAGCGAGTGCACGTGTCGTTTGTACTAAATATTATTCCTATGCGTTAGGATAATCCTTTAATTACATTGCTCAAAGGGAACACATTCTGAACTTCTAAGTGCTGGATTAGGAGTTGGTTACCAGTTGTGTTTACAGTGAATACTTGATTGTGTGAATTCAGTTTTGTTTACGCGATCACTCGTTAAAAACTCACCGAAAAACGGCCTGATTATTAAGAAGGCAAGACTGGTTTTACCAGTAAATTATTATTTGATTCCTAAAGTCTTTATTCAATTTCATTTGGTTTTTTCACCTGTCCCGTTCTGTTTGCTCAGCAACAAAACGCCGTCCGTTCGACAGAGAAAACCAGTTCTTTTCAACTGACGTTATTTTGTCTTTTAATCCATTGGAAGCAACGATGAATGGAATTAAACCTTTCTGTTCAGATTGCTTCCTCTAGTTAAAAGCCGTTTAATTAATGACGAGCAAACAAGACTACGGTTGTGTTGGTTTAGCAAGAACAACGTCCTGTACAATGGCCTTGAGGTTGTCCTTGCCTCTTGCGCTAATCCAATTACCAAACTAAATAGTTTAACACCTTACTTGAATAGCAGGTCGTTGGGTTAGCATTGTTTACAGGGCACTTGGATTGCTCCAAGCAAATTAGATGTTAAAGGACATAGAGGACGTTGTGACAAAATACACAAACGACTGAACACTTTGTCCTGTGTTTGCCACTGCACCCGACTATACGAATTGTTTGCTAACATCGTGGTTTCTGAGCACGTAGAGAAAGAAAAAGGACCCAAATATTCACTTGCCCATAACCTAGATCTGATTCAACTGCATTAGCCAAAGAAGGAAGTCGAAAAAGGCCAATGTCCTCGATAAAAATCATTTTTTCGTCCTTGATTCAGTCAGGATGTCAGTAGCTTTATAATATTTTTCCGTCGTTTACGAGTTCTTTGAAAATAGCTGTTAAATTTGAGGAGTTTCAGAAGAAATGGTTTTTCTCTCTATTTATTTCAAAGGAAAATGTCAATACTTTTTTCCTCATTAATTACTTTTTATTCCACACGTTTTATTTCTAATGAGTTGATTAGTTACGTGATAAGATGCGCTTTGATAGCGAATTCCTCTATATTGTTCATTCTAGTATTACATTTATACCAATTCGAACAAATATTCGAAAATATATTTAAGAAACTGCATTGCGGCAAGGAGAACCCGTGTGTTCATAACCTAACTTGTACTTTATGGTAGTAATGGCGGTCACACCGCTAAAACCGCATTTTTATCACATTCTATAACCCAAACACCGATTATGGTTTTTCAAAAAAAAAGCAGAGAGGTTCCGCAGAAGCTGTTTGTATTATTTTTACTCTCTTTTTCATCGCTCTTTGGAAATTTACGTGTCACTGAAAAAGTCTAGCTCTAGAATAACCCTGAACGGAAAGGAAAAACAGCGCGACTGAATTCAAGGCCAAAAAGACGATCATTATAACAAATGCGCATGTAATTGGTACGTTTAATTTGCACTTTAAAGCTTAAAAAGGCGGTTAGGAGTTCAACGATTAGAGTTTATTCTTTAGGGGGGATAAAGAGCGTTGATACAACTCCGCCTACGTCAAAGACCGCTAAACGCAAAGGCTTTGAAGGAACAAAGAACGACGGGGCATGGGATACTCTTAGCGAACAGCGATCCATTCCTTGTGCTCTTTGACGGTTCGCTATTGGATCTATCCCACAGACAAAAGGTATGATCTCACACCATTTAGTACTAAAGCTTGTCAAGTACTTCATATAGCAAGCTTCGATCCACTAATATCGCTCAAACAGGTGTTTGGACTATTGAAAAAGAAAAAGCCAGTGAAACCTGAACTGTCTGGGAATGCTAGAGTGAGTGATCCATATGACAGGGGGGAAAATTGCGTGCTAATATCCTCGTCGTTTTCGCTTTCACTTCAGGCTTAGTTTTATGACGCGGCCAATTAGTAGTGTACTCAGTGCAAGGATGAAAGAGGAGGAGTCTGGAGTATTAGGAGTTAATGTAAAGCTGTTGACTTAGACCGGATCTTGGTGTTAACTTAATGCGCAGTGAATTAAAACTACAAGCCTCTTGGATGCTGAGTACGAACTGTGAACACAGGATGCGTCTAAGAGAGCGCACGCGCATTTTGTCAAGCGAATTTAAATCTATATGAGAACTAAACATAAGAATTTGCCCGATAAGAACCGAAGGACCAATCATTTGGAAGAGATGCATCAATTTGTTGGGGATCACTGGGGTTTTATTAAGGGGTTTTCGCCGTTGAGTCTTTAATAGTATTAAGGCTCCTATGTCGTTAGTATTATAGGATTTCTCGTCTGTAGATCATTTACGAATTAATTAAAAACATAGCCTTTTTTTCACGTATGCATAGAGCTTTAGCACACGGTTAGCGTTCTGATAATCCTATTACATCGAAACCAAGATAGCATGGAGAATCTACTCCAGTCTTTATCACTGAAATACTCTTCATACTCTACTCTGGCGAAGTTGATTTCCGCGAATAATAAATACAAAAACTTTACCCTGTTTATTCTGAGAACCCATTATCAAATCCTCGCCTGAATCAAAGGTGATTATCAGGTACGGCCAGCATATCTTTTCGTTGGTTCTTTTTCTTTGCGACTACTCATCAAGATTTCCCGTAGAGAAAGGAAATATTATTCTAAACTCGAGTAAATCCCATTATACATGAACTTTTACCTCTTTTTTGCTTATCTAGAGACTAGATGTTTCTGGTCTCATTTTTTCCACCGATTGTTGAATCGTTATCAAGCCAATAATAATTGTTGATGTTCGTTTATCCGGAGATCACTTCCTATAGATAGATATTTAGTATGCTAACTGCAAACCTGTAAAGATGGCATTAAAAAATTCGCACAAAAATTGTATGAAAAAAAGAGTTGTGTTAATATAGTTATAGTTGTGTATTAAACTTGCTTTGTTTCTTGCATTTTTTTCCCCCTTTTTCTTTCTTTTTTCTGACTTCGCATTTTGCTGTTTTCTTTCCTTCCTTCCTTATTTTCCTCTTTCTTTTTTGATCTTGGTCTTTTCTCTTCTTTTTCTGTCTCGTCTATCACGATCATTCTAGCCAATGACAACGCTCAAGTTGATTCATTTTTGATGAATTATTAATCATTTATTATCTTAAAGGATTATGTTAATTCCAGTGTTTAGGTTTTCCGCTACTCCAGAGAAGACCTATCTAACGATTGTTAAACTAATTTAATGTTTGTGGGTTTGCTTTAGTCAAGGGTCAAGCCAGAATTTGTAATGAAAGAATACCAATAGCCCCCGAGAACAGACAAGACGGCAACAGAAACAGCAACATGAAACTCTAAATGACCTGGCCTCTTAACACTCTGAATCAAGACCTAAAAAAAGTACACAGAAATGGCCAATGGCAGTGAATTGAAAGCTATGTCCATGTCTTTCTTCAAAGTTCTTTCACCTCCCCTCCCCCCCCCCTTTTGTTAATTAGAAAATCTGTTTTAACTAAATCTCTCTCTAAAAGCTCAGGATTCGCGTGTTTGTCTGGTATTCTGATCGAGGTCTTGATTCCGGTTCGAGCGTTTAGCCCTCCCTTCGCTCGATGTCGTCGCGCGGCAAAGACCCCACTTTGCGTGTGTCATTTATCTCTAGCTCACGGAAAACATTTTAAATTCTCAATGGATCATGCTTGACCTGTCTTTAACTTTACAGTTTTAATGACACATGCCACTTTGAACGCACTCGAGAAATAATCTTGGACTTGAAACGGTTCCAAGTCTCTTCTCTTTTTTTTTTTTTTTTTTTTAACAGTTGTCTCTCTTTTTTCAGCTTGGGCCTATTTGTTGTTCAGCCTTTTAGAAATTCAGGGAAGGTTTTTTGCCTGCGCTATTGTTGTTGACATGAATCTAGTTGATCAGGAAACCGGAGCCCCGAAACAGATTAACTATTGGTGGAGAAGCACGTAGGAAAATGAAACTTTGCCTTTTCAGTTCGTAGGAGGTGGATGTGTTAGCGGGTGGGGTAGGGTGGGGTCCGGGGTCCGGGGTCCGGGGGGTGTAGGAGAAAAAGAAGAAATGTTTTTCCATCCGATCTGGTCCACTTAAAGAAACAGAGAAGTGAACCCGACGACGAAACAAAATAACCGGACAGCCTATTTTATGACGCTCTTGTCCCATACATCATTTTCCAAGAGATTTGATTCCATTTAGCATAGCTTTAATCACCGATGTTGTTTGTTAAAGATAAGTAGATCGATGGAAGAGAGCCAGGTTATTGTAGCCTCTGGCTCTCCTTGCAATAGGTCAAGAAACATATTGGTACAATACGTGCCCGGATCGGTATGCGAAGTGTTAACGTCATCCGTTCTGGCTCACCATTATACCCCTTCGGTCAGCCACAAATAATAGCTATAATGGTCTTCAAAGAACCGGTAATGTTATTGTCATCAGTGATACGCTGTTAATGTGTTGACTTGAGACGTTCAAAATGTTCCGAGGAGCCTGAAGGACTGAGAGGGCGTTTAAGATCAGTATTAACTTCACTAAGCCCGAGGGTCATGTTCCGTTGCAAATACTACAAGAATGTCAACCATTTTGCAATGCCGTCTCTGTGTCTCGAGGATTACCTGGATGTGGCAGCCATGGGAGAGAGAAAGACACGCTTCCAAACATGCAGATAATTTTGGGGAGTGATATTTCGACTCTCAAGGAAATCCGTAGAAAAATATAACCAGGGTATTGTTGGAGAATAAGAAAGTAACCGAGATTTATTCCGGTATGCATGACATGTATAGTATCCCAAACGAGAGATCAATAAAAGCTTGACTTGTCGTGGTTATCTGTATCTCTAGACTAATAATACTTTAACTGTTATCTTGCAGCTGATTTACTTTGAAGTTCAAAATGAATTGCTTTAGTTTAATTGTCATCCCATTCAAGGATGAAACAATTGCTACTCCCGTTAAAAATCCCATAATGGGCCGCTTTAGCGCACGAAGCGCAGAGCAATTTTCCAACAATTCGTTAATTGAGAGTTTGTGCAAACACTTGGTTTTCATTGCTAAAGACTAAAAACAAACAGATTTCCCGGCAAATACGATAAGATAATGATCATGTTGAATAAAACCTACTTGGTACTAAATATTTGCCATTTGAATCCTAACAAACAGCTTTATTACACCCAACACGGGTCACTTCGTCCATCAACTACTGTTCGTGATGATATAGCATTACATTGACAATCATATTCGCTTCACTTTAAAATCTATTAACCATAAAAATTGCGGTGAAACGAATACAAACACGTTTGTTTAATAGTCTGGCTGTGGGCCGACGTTTTTGCAGAAGTTAGTTTCGTGGAATGTTATTGCCCTCAAAACTCATCAAAACCTCACATACGTTTCATCTTGTTGTTCTTGCCTGACATCCTTAGCTTCATCAACTCGCATTCTTTTCAACTCCTTCTAATTTCCTCGTTTTTCAGTTATCAGTCAAGGCAAGAGTCGTCATATCAGTCGTGTCACTGACCTCTATCCTGACTCTTTTTGTTTAATTCTTCAATAAAAATGAGGTTTCTAAATATACCCGAGGATATCGATGTCTTTATTCATTGGTGGTCAAAAGATTTTAGCGATCCTTGAGCGATCGCAGTCGCGGTTCTTCACCGCACAACTACCTGTGGGATATAAATATGCATTGCCTAAAAATAAAGCATTATTAGAGAAAACAAGACAGTATTCCTCGAACAGACATTTCAACACTCGTTGGCGTCCTTAACAGGAAAATAAGCCCGGCTCCAGATGTTTTTCCCCCGCGTAAATGGGCGGACA
>JAADYU020028450.1:0-10386 GCA_011763375.2 Heteractis magnifica
TATGTCGTAAAGGTCTATCGCCACGCGATGCTCCTACCAGGCTCCTCCCTTCCTTTGATGACTGCGATAACGTTGACGATATCCTTTCTCACGTGGTCATTATTCGTCACTAGTTTGACTCTCCTGAATAGTGACAGAGGAATAAAGAAGACAGTTTAATTATACACACTGGCCACGTTGGTATGCTCTAACCACATTCTCAACTTCATGAGGTGATTATATCAATAGTTAAAGATAGCTACAACAGTCAGAGAAGATTTAGAGGCACAAGACTAGCAACTAAACTCTTTTTTTTTTTTTGAAGGGGGAAGGGGGGTGAGTTACAATAAAACAGCAAAGGCACCAAGGCGTTAAGTCCTTTTTTGGCCTGTGTACAGCCGCTTCTCACCCTCCTCCCCTAAGGAGAAGAGCGGAAGCAAAGGGAAGACAGCATCGCCAAAGATATCTTGACGCCCCCGTCCCCCCGTCCCCCGGCTCCCTCCCCCCCTCCCCCTCCCCCACTTAAAAAGTCGTACGCTACCACCACCACTACACTTGCATACCAGCCGTTGTATATCTAAGGTACATGCTAGCAACGCTCCTATATTACATGCAATCGATTTTAGTAATGAAGCGTGTTTATTTTAAGCAACAGTTTACTCACCAGCCCATCTTCTGGAATCCTGGTCCCAGTCTATAAGTAACATTAATTCCACCTTGCCATTTGTCTGGAGCAGTTGGTCCTTTCATGATGCTAAAAATATAAATATAGGAAAAACAGTACAGGGGTAGATCCAGGATTTTTTCTAGGGGCGAGTGCACCCGTGAAAGGGGCACTATTACAGTCCAAAGGGCACTTTTCTGTCTTTAGAGGGGTGTACACCTGTAGTATTTGTGAGTGAAAGGGGCACAATGGTAGTGCGGAAGAGGATTTTCCTGTCTTTGAGGGGGGTGTACACCCCAAACACCCTTTCCCTAAATGCGCCACTGTAGTGGCTTCCAGAGTAAACGTACGCTATCCTTGTGTGAGTGTCAAACACCTTAAAAACTACCCTTGCATATCTAAAGGCTTGTCGCAACTTTTCAAAATGAAAAACCAAACTATGGATACTAATG
Source organism: Heteractis magnifica (assembly GCA_011763375.2). Classification (NCBI taxonomy): domain Eukaryota; kingdom Metazoa; phylum Cnidaria; class Anthozoa; order Actiniaria; family Stichodactylidae; genus Heteractis; species Heteractis magnifica. The sequence goes on from JAADYU020028450.1 coordinate 1,096, forward strand.
ATGTTGCGTATACATCCTGAAACATTTACATGAAATATGTGAAGTGTTTTGCTGCTATTTTTATCAGTTTTGGTTTCTTTGTTGTCGTTTTTTATTTCGTTTGTTCCTTTTATTTTGACTATTTCTTGTTTATGTTTATTTCTTACAGTTTTTTTCCGAAACTTCGATTGTAAATATACCAGAAGGCATAAATGATCGGGCACCATTATCTAAAAAAATGAATAAAATGGATGTTACCTTAAAAATCTCTCGGCATCCTTTGCTGATATAGGATGTGTAGGAATCTTCGGTAGAGTTATTTCTGCTGTTGTGGTTCTATAAACGCCCTCTGAAATTAATACAGACCTTATAGCTCATGCCACATTACATGCTTGATAAGATGTACCAAAAACCTTACAATAGACACCTTGCATCAATGGACCAAGTCAAAAGAATTTGTTTTCCCATTTCAGACCACGTGTCATTCCCTTAGGTATCGTTTCTTTGTTTCTCGGTAGCGTTTGAGAAGATACGAACCTCAAACAAAGAATCGTTCTCTCAAGGGATAGACACGTGATCTGAAATGGGAAAACATTACGCCCAAATGGATTTGGTCTATTCCTAGAGCAGTTCAATTTGGAGGAGATCTATAGACACTGAGTGAAAATAAACTACTGCGCATGTTCAAAAAAGGGCGGGAAAATCATGAATCTGTATCAGAAACACAGTGAAGGTTTGTGTTAAAGCTGCGGAATTAGACCAATTTTGATTTAAAAAATAATAATTTTCTTTAGTCAAATAGTTCAGTGATATCGCCAACAGTTTATGGATTTATAGACATACATCAATTTGTTGCCTATCTCCAAGCGTTTAAAGCTTGTTGTTCGTGCTATTCCTGACATGCTTAGTACACTGTACGTTTTCTCATCGGTGGCTCGGATGATCACGTCAATGGCGGTCCCGTGCCTTTCAACTTAAGAGATGTTAAAAGAGGGCCACAGGTTTGTCAGTTGGATTACTGTTACGTGCTACCCTAGCTCTAGAAATAAGGTTGTTTCATTTTATTTATCTATTATTTTCTTCATCATATCAAAAAGGCCTTCACCTTTTGGATGAGGCTTCAATCATACCTTTCGCAGGGTACCTAGGCGTAAGGGGGTCTCCGGTACCGAGTAATACAGAACCTCTCTGGACCCCAGACCTTGGTAGCCACCAGCCGTTGGGATAAAGATCTTCGTCTGGGACTGGGGCAAAGTCTTTAGGGTCGTTGAATATGAGAACAGCTTTTGCACCCCGATTGGCTGCATTGGTAACCTGTGGGAAAGTGAACTGGGATGAATATTTGAAGAACTGAACAAGAAACTAGTGCAAAGAAAGCAGACGGACGGGCAAATACGAACGCCGGAACGAACGAACGGACGGACGGACGGATGGAAAAACAAGAGAAAAGGAAAAAGGAAAACGAGAAAAGGAAAAGGAAAAAAAGACAAATAATATCCAGAAAACAATGAAAGAAAGAGAAAAAAGACTAAAGAATATCTGAGTAGAAAAAAAGGAAAAATATCGACGTTTAAAAAGGTACCAGTTTTGGTTGTCAGTTACCTTATCTCCTCTAAACACCCGTCCGTATCGAACAATGACAATCTTGCCTGTACAGTTGATGTTTTGAGATTTTAAATAATCAAAATCATCCCGACTTCCGTAGTTTGCGTAAACAATATCGCCCTAGGCAAGAAAGGAATGAACAATGATTAATGTATATACGTATATTATGCGCAATATTATTGATATACACGTCTCAAGTTCCAGTTAAACTTTCTCAATAAAAGCTGAGAATCTTGGTGAGAATCAAGGGTGGCGTAGCGGTAGCGCGCTCGCCTCTGGGGTCTCGGGTTCGTTTCCTAGACTCGGCATTTCACGTGAGTAGAGTTCCTGTTGGGTCTTTTCCTCGATTCGAGGGTTTTCTCCGGGTTCTCCGGTTTTCCTTCCTCCCAAAATCCCAACACTTTCTAATTCGATGTGTGAGTTAGCCGTGCCCTGACTTAGATCAGCCCAGAGGTTGGTTCAGGGTTTGATAACATTGATGGTTATCATCCTATTGTGCTTACGTGCGGCGGTGGGGGAGGGATGGTGAAGTACTAAATTCAACTCCCGGTGGAAGCTCGAGTAAGCAATTATGTATTTCCCATTAATGGTTCCGAAACTCTATAGTTACTGTTGCAACGTCCCACAAGCCAAACGAAGTCTGCTAGAAAACTACACACCTAAGATTCTGGTCGCAAACAGATTTGTGCGTTTTGTTGGAATTTTAACGTTCTATAGAAATTTGAGAATGAAATTCAAGTAATGCAAGAAACCTTTGTGAAAACAGGCAGTTTAGGATGGTGTTTGTGGGACAAGATGTATTCCACTGGGAAAACCAGTGATTGGTTGGCTATTGTTTGAGTCCGAACCAAAAAATCGTACTTACAGTTTCTTGTCCTGTTGGTGAGTAAGCACTAAACGGTGGAGTCGCGTCAGGTGAATCACAGCTTGGTTCAACTATATCTTCATGTTTTGCAGTCTCAAAAGTCACGTTGCCCTTGTCATCTAGAATAAATGCACCGTTGGTCTTGTTTTTGGTGGGGAAAGAAAGAAGGACGTTATATTTAATCACTTTAACTGTATCGAAGCCATAGCTTTTCCACGTGGCGCTGATGTTGCGAGCGAGTTCAGTATTTCTTGCTGAGGCAGCGATGTGTGGTTTAGAGGTGAAATACCTGAGAAAAGAAAAGGAGAATAAAAAGATTAATTCCACATTTATACGCACACGAAGAAAAGACGGTACGGCATGGTACTGCTAACTTTCACCGTGATGATGATGACTTGATGATTTATGATTTATATAGCGTCTTTTCTGTATGGGGATATAATCAAAGGCGCTTTACAATGATTAATGTGAATTCAGATTGCTTATGCAATATATAGTCACGAGAGATGGTTAATAAGTAATGTTTACAACATGAGCAGCCGTGTTGTATCAGAATTTACAACACGAGCCGAAGGCGAGTTTTGTATCAGAAGTTACAACACTCTTCACGGTCATGATTTTCTATTGTCTTCGGCCTAATGAATATTAATGAGTTTGATAATGAGGTGTAGGCACCGAGGATGGTCACGTCTAGATCTACGAGTACCAAAATCTTCCTTGAATGAATTCCTTACACGACAAAAGCTAGTGGTGCCGTGCTGCAAAGCAGAAGGTACCGTGCCGTACTGTATTTTCTTCGCGCGCGTAAATATGGTTCAGGTTAACGGCCGTGAAATTGGTGCACTGCTTGAAGTGAAGTGCCGGAACTCGATAGTGAGGTCGAGGAACTAGCTGTTGAGAACACTTCTCTTCGAAATATCTTTCGACTCGAGTTAGACTGCATAATCTTATGACTAAAATGGCTTTTTAAGATATTGTGGTTCTCTTTATTTTCGAATCAAACGCAAGAATTTTGTAGTGGATTCCGGCCTACTGTATTAACTTTTCTACTGAAGTAACTACTATGAAACTCGTATGCGCTTTTTGAATAATCTATCATTGACCTTCTAAGAGTTGAAATCTTAGCGCAAGCCTCAACTTGGGTGTGGTCCATAAGACGAGTGTAACAGTTAGTGAGAAGGAAGCGACTTTTAAATATACCACATGCAGAGAAGAGCGGAAAGTAGAGGCAAAACCGACGCGAAAGAGAGCCAAAGTCTCTGCACGCCTCCATAACTTGCTTTCCGAGGAAAGAAAGAAAGAATTGAATTCTGGCTCCACTTCGTCAATCGTCGTTGCACATTTTACGTCAAGAATAGGGCTGACTGGATTATAGAAGAGAAGGAAAGAATGACAAAGGAAGAAGAAAGGATTGTATCTAATTCTCTTCAAAAAGGCCAAAAAAGTATTGTCTATAATATTTTCAAAGGTCTACCCGGATATTCTAGTCGTTACAATAAAGGTCGATCTCTTTCCTGCTCGGTCAATCCTGAACTTGGCTTTTATTTTAAACACCGAGTACAAGACAGCAATCTCCTCCTTACCTGAAACAGATTGACTAGCCCTTTGGGTCTAAAAGGTTTTACATTGAAAATAGTTTGTCGTATCTCTCTCGTATGTCTAACATACTGTTGATTCCCACCGTGCTTAACCCCCTTATGAGAGCAATTATTAGGATATTGAGGATTCATTACGATCATTTTCCCCATTTTTCTCAGGACATCCTATTCATCATTTTTTAAAAGTGCGGTTTTGAGTTTCCAGTGATAAAAAGTGAAAAGTATAAGAGTCTTTAACGTAGGTATTAGTACAACGGAAATAAGCCATGAATTAGCCACTAGAGCATTGAAAAGGTCGCAATACTCAATGACTTAGCAAGACATTGGACTGATATCTTCTCATTTATATAACCCGATGAAACGTTTATACGGTTAGCCAGCCCTCATTCAAAAGATTCTTATGATGTTTTGATGCCCAAAGTGGCTTTGCTTACTCAAAATAATGATATTCGGATACATTCTTAATCGCAATGGCGCCTCATGTGAAGCTAATTGTTAAGCTTTTTTGAGAAAAAATTTCGGGAAAAATTATGATCATTCCTGGAGTCAAGCTGGTCAACTCGCTAGCTTTGATGATGTCCTCAGGAAATTAAAATTTCAATGATATCCTATGGAAAACAATTAATTTTGCAGGTAGAAATTAGGGTGTTGTAATGCATATGAAGTTGTTAAAAAAGAATTGTGTGACTATCGCTTGCAAAGACAGCGTTTAAAAATTTGAAAAGAAATCTTTTGAACTTGCCAGGCAACAGTCGTGACCTGCAACAAAAAGTGTTGAAAGATGGAAGGATTCTGAAACCCTTTGAGAATGATGCTTGAATAGAAAGAGAGAGAGAGAGAGGTCTCGCCCATCTCATAAAACATTAATCTACACACCAACTTTCAATGAAAAGGGTTGTTCATGAAATAGTGGCAATCGAAAGGGGCGTATCATTCATGAAATTGTTAGAAATATTGGTGGATATTGCAGTTATGATAATAATAGTCCAAAGGTTGCCGCTACTGATCAACGATATTTGGATTAGTTGTCATTCATACTTATCTTGGTATTTTTACTGACATCCCATACAAAAACGCACCTACAAGCACGACAGTACAAGCACATACTTTTGGAGGAATGCTACGTAGTTACCTCCTTCAGTCTTGCAACCAGAATCAATTTTTAATTACCAAAATTAAAACTCTTCGTAAACTGTGCTCCAATAACGTTGTCTCATATGGAATATTGCGTTGTAAAAGATAAATCATCATGGAAAATAGAGAAAGTTGCTCTAAAGGAAGGCACTTGCCGCATCGAATAGGCTATTTATCTTGGGGATAATGAACGATTTGTACATCAGAGCTCATCGAAAATCAGTGTCGACTGGATACAGCCGAAGAACTGCAAGTATGGCAGATTCCAACTGCGCTTCGGTTCTAACTCCCTCTCAAGAGCGTCTGATTACTAGTCAAGTTACTGAAGCAGGAACAATTTAGCAAAGAATGTTAAGAATATAAAATAAGAGTAAGGTTCGCCATACCTTAGTGTTGCCTCAATGCTCTGGGGTGACATGCTGGCCAGCATTTCCTCCAAAGGAGCTTCATCGAGCGTCTTGCGTGATGGATATTGACATTCTCCGTTCGCGTTGGCGTTGCTTTTATCATTATGAACGGCTCTACGGACTAAATATCCTCCAATAAAGGAAAGAACAACGAGGAGGACGATGATTACTATCTTGATGGTAAGCATAGTGTTACATTTCCAAACGCGTGGCCTGGATTTATGTCTCGGGTTAAATGAAGGCTCTTCCAACGCATCTTCACCACGCTGCAGCTCCATTTTTGCATCGAACAACACTGATATCTTGTTTATCCATTATGCAAAAAGGCCAGGTCATGAAAACACATTCTCCACCACGAATAAATTGTAATCAAGCCACTGTCAATACCGTGTCTACACTATATTGCATTGCAAAACAAACGCTCCACGGCAGCTGGGATTGTTCACAAGATCTCAAATTTCGCGCGTTTGATCAATAGATTAACACCATGGTGTAACGCTGTCTGTGTTAGCTTTGATGTATTGCCTCGGCTTAAGGGGACAATAAAAATCAAAACTGCCGATGTCAATGAAGATTTGAGGCCTTTTCCACTTCAGTATTGGCGCTAGTTATCTAATTGGAATGTTATGATTTCAAAGTGGTTTTGTCATCTGTCGGATTCTCATTTGTCATCCGATTAAAATGGCCTTTTTTAAGCCGAAAGAGAAATCAAAGGAGAAGCAGTTTTCTAGTTCGATTCACTAGTGTAATTGATATAAAAGCTGTTGACAAGGTACATTTTGAAGGTATTCAGACATCAGTCAATAGACAAAACGGGGTCACGTCAAACGCCTCACGTTTTGGATACAAAAATGCCTTGCATTAAGACGGTTGTCCTAACTCAGGTTATCAAAGTAAACGTGAGATGAACAAGACCAGATGTTGTTATCCTTGGGCAGTTTTAAATAGAAGTCATCTCTGCGAGTTATCATGAGAATTTTCCATAAATAAACACATGTACGGTTATTTGTTTTGTCAACCGATCAGGTTAGGATTAGTTTTTGGCAAATAAGCAATGCAAACCAATGTAAGTTGTCCTGAAGGGATGAGAAAGTACTAATACGCGAATAAAAGGCTTGAGAACTGGAATTTTCTAGCATCATTTTTGAAAGGATTTAAAACAAAAAGTGTTAACATGTGATTTAGAAAAAAGGGTTGAAGAATAAAACTGAAGATGTGTGGGCGTGTTTCAAACCTCTTCGGTGTAAATGCTTCCCCACCTCTTAAAAGATTCCACAATATTTTACCTAAAAATGACATCTTTATAAGTTATCTAGGAAGGTTGTATCTGTTGTTATATTTCGAAATTTTCGGCCGCGTCACCGGTGAAGTCGGATGTCACGCTGCGATAACTAGCCGAGCGTCTTCTAACAAAAAATTCAAAAATTGCTTTTAAAAAACTACTATTATAAACACTGGAAAATCATGATCTTAAGCGATATTTGTCGGAATAGCGTTCTTAATCCCTTGTTATGTGTGCTGACTGTTTGTTGTTTAAAAATTCATCAGTCGGCCTGCAGGTTGACGCTTGTCAGTTTGCCCAAATTGGGGAGGAGGAAAAGTTCGTTTCTCTACCTTGTAACTTCTCCGGGTTTTCAGGTTTTCCTCTCCCCGTAAAAACTAACTTGCGAAGTGAGTTTGCGAACGTAACCGGTAACTACGGGTTTTGATTGGTGTATGTGACGAAATATAATGGGAAGCCATTTTAGTGTTGCTGTACATCGCGTGTACGTGCTGGAACTGAATCAGTACCATACGTTTCTTACTCATGGGAAAACCGCTCTAGCTTCGTTTTAGTAGCAATATCTCTAGATAGAGTGCGTAGAGTTAGTCGAAGTTTTGTAATATGTATTCTATTGGCCGCTTGAGTGACCTGAACCGCCACAGAAGCCGTATCAAATCAAAGAATGGTAAATGCTCTTTTCTTTCTAATGTTGGAGCGATTGCCTGCGTTATAACTCGCATACACGGAGGATCGCACTCTCTCCCGATAAAACAGTAAATAAAAAACAACAGCGGTAAAACAAACTTCGATTCGTTTTTGTTGCTGCGCTCGAGTCGAACTTGCTAATCCACAGGGAGACCAATTTAGAAAAAAATATAAATGAATAAATGAATAAACTAAAAAACAACAACAAACAAACAAACAAATAAATGAATGAATGAATAAATAACTAACTAAATAATGGCTAATACAATGAATTAATGAGCATAAATAAATGCAGGAAATAAAAGATAAATCAGGGGGAAAAACCAGGATAAATTACTTTATGCTCAGAGTGGGTTACCTGTGGAAGAGTCAGATTAAGTGGGTCGTATATGTATTATCCCACTGATAAAATCATACAGATACAAAAATTTTAGAAAATACCCTTTAATATGAACCACTAAATTATAACGAGTTCTATTAGCTTGATGATTCCTGAAATTGACTATTTGTTCTTGTTATTTTTTTAGAATTAAATGCTGTGAAATTTATGCGAATTTCTTGGAAATCAACAACAATGACGTCATGCGATTTCCCGGAAAAAATAGCCCATTTTTTAAACATTTTTATACACAAATATTTTTATTCTAAACGACTCTTATATTAGTGATTGTTATGCTTATTTTATGTTTAGTTTATAGCTGGATATAGAGTCAGAAGGATAGTTGATCTGCTGGCGAACAATACTCAGTTTTTGTGTTTGCTTGTGGATGGTATAAATGGCAACTCGTTCGGGAAAACGACGACAATTCGTTCCCAGCAAGAAAAATGCCCCAAAATCTGGCATTGATTTTGACATCAAAATCGTCGGAGGAATACCAACCGAAAGGGCGATCAATCCAAGAGCACCCAAGCTAAATGACTTTGAGTCCAAGTTGAGAGAATTTTTCGTAGTCAGAACAAGTGAAATCGAGTCTCGCACAGGTCAGGACCAGAACAAGCAATACATCAAATACAAGGTGAATGTCAGCGAAGCCAAAACAAAACCTGCCGCCTTCGAAAACATTCGACAAGCATGGTGTACCAGAATTTCCAAGCCTGGATGTCCCTTCTGGCTGGAATCATCCGAAGACATGCGAAACACATTTCGATACAAGGCTGCAACACCGAGACATAGCTTGCAGCCAAGCTGTTGCAGTATTGGAAGCTTCCTCGATCGAGGTACATTCGTAGAACATTACACTACAGAAGGTGATAGCCATTTAATCGAGGATAACATTCTTTACTGTGAATTTGAACACGATACTAAAGTACTGACCATCGCATTCCGCCTGAAAGGTTACGAGATTCCTGGTTTATTTGTAGACCTGCCTGGACAAGAGATTCGAATAGAGTTCGAGTATAAACAATTTGAAGAATATATTTTGGTGGATGAGAACAACGGAAGCATTGACCTGTATTTACCGCTCATTAGACCACCGAAGGTTACTAAAGTAGGTAAGTCAATGGAAATGGTGAGGGAATGACCTGTTATTGGAATGGGTGGACAGACAGACAGTCCGACAGCCAGGGAAACATGCGGGCGACAGACAGACAGGTTCACATGAAGTAACTAAAATACATATATCAAAAATAGAAAAAGTTAGTAACAATAAAAATTTAATAACCAATAAAAGGAAATCTGTAACACCGTGAAAAAAGAGAAATATACCTAACTTTACTGACGTTTCGAGCTTT
>JAADYU020028561.1:0-10382 GCA_011763375.2 Heteractis magnifica
CAGCACCAGCACCAGCACCAGCACCAGCACCAGCACCAGCACCAGCACCAGCACCAGCACCAGCACCAGCACCAACATCAGCATCAGCATCAGCATCAACACCGGCATCAGCATCAGCAGCATCAGCATCAGCAGCATCAGCATCAACACCACCTCTTCAACATGCATTATGAAAAAAAAAAGGAAGAAAAACATGAATAAGACAATATGATACATGTACATGTGATTTACCTCAACAATTTTTAGAAGTGCACTCCAAAGATTTTCACTAGATTCAGATTCAGTGCGGCCTGTGACTGTAATGTAGTTATCAACTTCTAGAAAGATCTTTATGTCTTTTCCAATGTAGATTAACATACTATTTTTCCAAGTGGAGACGTCAACACCAAGAGCATAGCTATGAACACAAAGCCTGTCAAACAGTCCAGCTGGTAAGTGGCCAGAGATGGAGTATCTTAACTTGAATTCAGTCTATTAAAGATAAATATTTATGTATTTACAACTTAAGATAGTAGGATAGCATTGCTTAGAACATGTATAAAACTTCAGATCAATTATTACAAAATCAAAACATTTGCTTCTAAGTTTTTGAAAATCAAGAATTTGTTCATTGCGAACTTTTCAAAATGTCTTCCAAATGGACCTTTCTTGAGTTCATACAATACTGCTGTGTTCTTTTACTACAGAAATCAGTAGAGTGTCTTTTTCAAAAACAAAGTGACAGATGTTTCAATGCTATGGTGTTTGATGTAGTGATGTAGACAGTTAGAAATGTTTAAAACACAAAAGAATATAGCTTAGTGCATGAGTGTGACTTGCTACTCAAAGATTGTGAGGTGCACTAAGCTATATTCCATTGTGTTTCACACAACATTCCTCATTGTCTACATTCATGTAGACAATTTTACTAGACCTGTCGTGCCATGCCATTGTAGCACCTGTCAGCTTGTTTTTGTAAAATACACTCTACCGGTACTTGATTGTGATAGTAATTAGAAAAGTGAAAATTAATAATCCAGTTTTGAGTTCTCTGTTACTCAAGGTTAGCCACATTTCAGTGACAAAATATTAAAAATACCAATTAAGAAGTAAAACATGGACAATTTTAACAATACAATCAATTTGGAAATTTCATGGACTTTCAGTGAAACTTGAATTATTCTAAACAAATACAAGGCTAACCCTGAACAACAGGGAACTTGAAACTGGTTTTAAGTAAATATATAAAGTGTAAGCTGGAGACCTTTATGGGCATTTAAAATGCCACAGGCAACCTTGCTAGGTTGATTGCAAATACTTTATATCACTTATGAAATGTCTAGGACTATATTTTTATGTTGTACTGATTTTTAAAATGAATTAAGTAAGTTTGGTCGAGAAAATCCAAGTTAAAGTGGAATACAAATGAGGATGATTCTTTATCTGATTTAAAGACTCTGACACGGTTATGATTTTCTTTTGTGTTTTGCTTATTAATTATTCATGAATTTTATAATAAAAAATAAAAGAAAACTAAAATTGATAAATATATATAGTAAATCAAGGGAACCAAATGGAGCTCAGAAAAAATCTGATGGGATTCAAACCCACCACCCTCCATACTCTAGATTAAAAAATTAAAAAAAAAATTTAAGCCATATTCTCAAATGAGCAATGAATCAAATTTCTCAAAAGTATACCCAGTTTATAACCCAAAATTAATTTTTCCAGAAGGCCATAATTCAAATAAATATGTAGTAAATCAGTGAAAAGAATGTACAATGTACTTACAACATTACTGCTGGGTAAACTTGGAAAAAGTTTTTCTTTTTTCTTTGGGTCTATCTCAGAATGTAAAAACCATGGAATCAATAAGTTCTTGTCATCTGGTTGACTAGATGTTAGTTCGCAAGCCAGTCCAAAACAAATTAATGCTTTAATCAGTTTCTGGAATTCTTCTTCATTCAGTTTGAGTTCCATCCATATGCACCTGTGAAGAAAATCAAATTGAATGTAGCTTCATAACACTAAATAAGTTCACTGATCAATGGTTGGGAAGTCTTGTGCTAATATCTCTAACCATTGAAGGAATGTTTTTAGTCACTTACTGTAAACTAAAGTTGCAACGAATGCACGACGTTGTGCATGACATTCCAGTAAGTGACTAAAAACATTCCTTCAGTTTAATTACAACTGGATGTCTGATAACATTCACTTTCATATCTCTAACCATTTGCCTCAACCTATATATCCCTCTGTCAATTCTTCATCCTTTGATTTCCCTCCCTACCTCCTTTCTTCTTCATCCTATCCTTTCCTACCTAGTTACCTACCTACCTACCTACCTATGCTGTCCCTCATTTCCAGCTCCATCCCATCTTGCTGGTCACACAGTACACAATTTGATATTTATTTGAGCACATGTTCCTTTCACTTTGACCAAGCTGCCCCCCCCCCCCCCCCCCCAAAAAAAAGAATTTGCCTACATTCCCTTTGCCCAATTCATGATAATTTTCCTTCCTCCCTCCCCTCCAACCTAGCTAGGTTTTTTACCTTCAAATACTGTGCCTGCCTTCATTTGTTTGCAAACTTGCTTGTAAACTTTCCAGTCTAACTTTATTTCATCATGCAGTTTGTAGAAGAATATTTATTACCTTAAAAGAGTTACAGACAACACTCCATTGTTTCTCAAGGCATACACATGTTGATGAAACTTGATGTCCTCCATGTCATAGACTTCATAATCTTCTTGATATTCCAGACCAGCTCCTTCTAAGATATCATGCCTGAAGAGAAGTTTTACTATCCTACATAGCCATTGTAGGTCCAAGAATACACTGTACTCACTGTCTGTGATTTTACCATAGAACTTTATCTGGGAAAAGAAAAAAGCAGTTGAATTATGAATAAAGTAAAGTAAAGAAAAAGTAAATGGACTCCCCTCATTATGAGAGAACAACATCAACTGACAGCAGTCCATGTCAGCTTTACATGGTATTTTTTGGAGGACTTTTACAGACTGCTATTACAGCACATATTGCTGCCATGCAGTTTACAATCATGAGTAATATAACTTATATATGCCTGTGAGACCAGACTGTTGAGCTGGGTAACAATCCCCTACATGTACAAAGTGTATGTGAATGTACAACAATACATTTCAGGGGCGTAGCCAGGATTTTCCGAAGGGGGGTCACAAAGTCAAAACAAACACCATTTTGTTTGAGCCCCCGAAACGCTGAACCAAAAAAAAGTCGCTCCTTTGGCTTAAAAAGGGGGGTCACGGGCACCCTAGGACCCCCCTAGATACGCCCCTGCATTTACACAACTCAAGGGTGAGTGTACAAAGGTGTATAGTTTTATGAGGTTTTAATATTAAATGATTCCTTAAATGAAAATTTAAGCAGGTTTTGAATACTTTTTTATACACTACACCCCTAATTGCAAAAACGCTGTAGTCATATAAAAATAACACTGAAGTGAATTAGTAAATTTACTTGAATTCAGAATCAGTTATCACTGATGTCAGACTTAGGCTTGCCCAGCAAGCCCTGTCAACTTGCACATCAACAGCAACATACAATAACAAATTCTCGTCACCCAAGTCCGATGTGCGTGACAATTGATTCCTAATTGGAAAATTTACCAATTTACTAAAGTTTAAGTTTTATTTGTACGACAATCTTGCAATTAGGTGTCTTTTGAATTTATTCATTCATTCCTTTATTTTTTACTTATTTATTTATTCATTCATTTTTCCTATATTTATTAGTTCTTTTGTTATTGTTAATTCATTTACAGTTATTTGTTTAAAGGACTTTATGGTGCATTTTTATGACCATACAGCTGTAGGTCTTTCACTCTCAACTTACCTCACCAACAGAGTCAAGATATATTAATGCAGAACTGACTTGGATGCCTGATAATCCTGCTTTATCAAAAGCAAACTTCTGAAACTCTTCAAGTGTCATGCAAGGAACTTGAGGAGCAGCAACTTCCTGACGGTACTTTTTGATGGCTTCTTCAAGTTTTACCCAAGATTCAGGAAGATCTCGTCCAACTGATGGAAACAAATCTTTTTCTTTGGCAACTCGTTTGATTTCTGCCTTGAGTGGAATCATTCCATGAAGCTCTTCCTTTGAGCTAACTGGAACTATTGCAAGGTGTGCAGAATCAGCCTCTTGAACATTCTTCATAAGAAAAGTTTAAAACAATATAAATGAGACCTTAAAAGAATGACTTTGCATCACACACTTTATATCCTGATGATGGACAAAATTTATTCAACTTAATTTTTATTCAATAGCTCAGATGCTGTTATATGGTGCAAGTCATTCCAGATGAAAATGGAACAATTTGATTGGTTATGTAAAGAGGTCTGGATTTTTTCATCCACACCTCTCTACAGAAGTTATGGCCTGTTTTCAATAATTTTGTTTGCCATGCCTATAATAAACCATTTATTGACCAAGCTTGATTGGTCTAGATGGAGGGACATTGGTCTCATTCTTTTTTTGCACTACAGGCTTGGTCTATACAAACCTGAAAAAAGAACTCAACCAATATCCCCCCATGACATCACGCCTAATCAATAACGCCTATCTATTACAATTTGACATAAATATTACAGTGTGAATCGAAAAACTGTGGGCACCAAGAATATTCCAGGAATGTTTCTCAACCAATCAGAAATGTAGTCATTATCTTTGGGGTTACAGAGCAATTTCTGATTGGCTAAGAACAGTAGAAACATTCCTGAAATATTTCTAGGTACCCACTGTTTCTGGATTTACACTATAAGTTTAATGGTCTAATATTGTAAAATGTTTTCATGACCATCCCTACAGTGAACAGCCCTGAAACAATTGTTCCCTTCAGGGGTGGGATCCAGGATTTTTTCCTAGGGGAGGGTGCACCTATAGTATTTACAAGTTAAAGGGCACATAATAAGTGTTGTATAACACCCTCCCCCTAAATCCACTATGCTCTTACATATACCATAGATTTTACTTGAAGTATTTACAAGTGAAAGGGGCATATAATAAGAGTGCAGAAGGGTACTTCTTTCCTGTTGTTAGTGGGGGGGGGGGGGTGTAAATCCCCAACACCCTCCCTTAAATCCACCACTGCCCTTACAGATACCTTTGATTTTGTATGAAAATCTTTCATCAACAACTTGGAAGACAAGATAGGTTTTTTTTTCAGCATCCAATTTAAATCCTGCAACTCTGCATTCACATTGATGCCATTTTCCTCGTGGACACGGCTTTTCTTTTTCAGCTTTTTGATTTCATTTTCTAATCGCTTTACTTCCCTTTTCTTGTGCTCCTCAATGCGGCCCAAGATGTCCTTACACTTGTCAATCACCTCTTTTTCCTCACATTCATCTTTATGAGTAGGGACAATCATGATGCGAGGATGCCAAAGACGAGCTGTGACCCACTCAATCCAGTCTTCTACACTCTCTTTGAAAGATTCTTTGCTGCACTGATAGGTTTTCAAGTTTACCACAAGAATGTGAAGAGCCCCTAAATGCAAGTGTTGACATGACTTAAAACAAAACTTTATACATGTACCTTAAACATTGTTTAAATGTTGCTAAATGTAAATTATTTTTGAGTTTATATAATGCACACTTATTGGATCTTTTCATAATATATGTATTAAATAAATGCTCACATGATATGGAAGGGATTACAATTATGTAATTGTTTTTTTAGAAAAATAGCTTCATAAAAGAAGTTGTTCACACTTCAGGAGCCCAACTACAATTCTCTACAATGGGCACTATTTAATCCAAACATAATTTTTTCAAGTACTTGTGCCAAAATTAGGGCAAGATGCCTGTACCAGTCTTGATCTATTACTGGGGAAATAAAGTGATAAATGATATCTCTGGTACCCACCAGTGTCTGAACACCCTCTTACAGGCATTTTAAATTTCTATTACAGCACAATGTGCAAAAGTAAGACCACTTTTGATATACATGTATTTGCATACTTTTATGCATAGGCTTTTGTATGTTATAACACATTTAGATAAGAAGCTGTCTGGTTTTACCAAATAAGGCATGTAAAAGCTTGTTTGGCAGTAAAAAATTTTGCACAGAAGGATGCAAATACTGCAGTAAAGGTGGTCATACTTTAGCATGTTGTGCTGTAATATTTTAATGTGCTAACCTTCAGACAGGAAAAAAGGATGAGTAAGTTGATATCTTCGCTGCCCTGCAAGGTCAACAATACATGCCTCAAGACCATGAGGTTCTATTTGCCAGTGATGCATCTCAACACCTATGGTGCTATCATCCTCTGAACGATCTGTGGCACAGCAATTGACCAGTGCTTTGGATAGACATGTTTTGCCAGCACCTGCTTCACCAAGCATCACAATCTTAATGCGATTAGAATGTACTGGTCTATCCTTTTTCATGGATTCAAAGTAACCCTTAATGCTTTCAATACCCTTCATGCAGATACTTAAGGGTGGCCTCTGGAGGTATTCATTCCCATGAATAACAAACTGCAAAGATGAGTCTATTTCAGTGATGGTGTCTGGAAGGCAGGTAAGCTTGTTATCGAACACGTTCACTACCTGAAGGTTTAAGAGCTTGCTGATTTCCTCTGGCAACACCTTAAGGTTGTTTCCCTTTAGTAAAAGAACTCTAAGGTTTGTAAGATTGATGATCTTGGGAGACAGCTTTGAAATTCTGTTATTAACAGCAGATAATTTTTTCAGGTGTTCTAAGGAGAAAAGTTCACCTGGTAGTTCTTCAAGGTTATTGTCATTCAGCCGAATTCCCTCAAGCTGCTTCAGATTTCCTATCTCAGGTGGTAGATGGTCCAAATTGCATTCAATGAGGTACAGATCCTTCAGTTTTGGAAGATTGAAAAGCTCTTTTGGAAGACCTCCAGAGAAATCATTCTGACTTAAATCTGCTTCTACAAGATTGACCAGTCTGCTAATATCAGTAGAGATGGATGTCAGACTACAACTGTTCAGATAAAGCTTCTTTAGGTTCTCCAACATACAAATTTGCTGTGGAAACACAGAAAAGCTGTTGTGCTGTAGATTAAGCTCTTCTAGGCTCTTTAGTTTGCTGAAATCCTTTGGCAAGCATGTCAGTCCTGACTCATCACTGAGGTTATCTCCAAAGAGACAGACCTTCTTTAGGTACTTCATATTACAGAAACTATTAGGGATTTTGCAGTTTTCATTTGGAACATCTTTCAAGGAATGTGTCGGCACTCTAATGACCTGTAGGTTATTGATTGCTGTGAAGTCAGGGAAGTAAGAAACGACATCATAGTTTGTGAGGTCTACTGTCACCAAGCCATTTATGACCCTGGCTTCCACTTCATTTGAAGCACTACTGATCATGACAAAATCTTCCTCTTCGTCGCTTTCAAGAGTCATTCTTTTTGCCCAACATGTATGTTAAATTAGGAAGTGTCACCACTACAAGCTGCAAAATTAATACTGAGATTTAAAATCAAAGAAATTTATGTGCTCCCACTACTATAAAAAATATTCTGGGAAACAAGATGTAACTTTTATCGATTTTCATTCAGAATTGTCATTGTGGTATTTCATGTATTTTATGTATCCTCCCCTCAGTTAAAGAACATCAAACTTTTCTTCAAAGCCTCCAGACTTTTCCTTCAAAGCCTCCTCCTCTTTTGACTATTAATTTGTATATAATAATTGTACCAATGATTTATCACCTGTATCATAGCATGGTCACTAGCTATTGCTAACTGTGGACCAGCATGATTGTAATTTCTCTTTTCTTCACAGAGCAAATAAATAGTAGTAGTAGTAGTAAAACAGATTGTCCACGATAGATATGATGGGATGTGCAATCTGACTTTTTGGGGGTTGGGATAATTTGGGTTGCGAACTTAAAACAGAGTGGGAAGCAGGAATTTCAATTTTGAATGGGACCTGGATTTTGTATTCTTTAGGGATCGGTAGACAGGAAACCAACAGAAATATTTTTGTTATTGATGGTAAAAGCAATTTGGCTTTGCTTCTATAGAAACGTCTCATCAGCGTTGACTTCTACCATTTGTATTTCACCAGAATTCTACATTTTCATGGCCCATTTCCCACATATAGCAGATTTTGTATAAGTGGGAAACATATAGTACTGACTTACAGTATGTACATGCTGTGGTATGCAGCAAGACTGAAATGGCTTCCCATTAGAGTGGTTTTTGTATGGGAACATACAATATGAACTACGATACGATTACGTTTTGAGATTTCCAATCACCTTTTTTAAAGTTCAATAGACCTTTTCGGCTAGGGCATAATGTTTTCCCATTTCAGACCACGTGTCATACTCTTGGGAATAAGATTCTTTGTTTGAGGTACATCCATATTAATGTATCTTCTCAAGCATTACCATTAAACAAAGAAATAAAACCCAGGGGAATGACACATGGTCTGAAATGGGAAAACAAATACGCCCAAGCTGAAAAGGTCTATTTTCGATGTGAGAGTCGAAAGACAAATCCTGTCAATGGAGATTCCTCGTTATCACCTTGTTTCCTATGGCTTTTGAAAATTATAACTTTTTTGATGTATGAAGATAATCTGGACTCATTTCTTTCAAGCTAGCACACAAGAAACCATTTGAAAAAGTGCGATGCCAATCAACTATCACTTTTGACAGCATAGTTGTCTAATCAAACAGCTCGTCAAAGATTGAATTGTAACTAAAAATGGCTTCCAACATTTGTTAACACACGGTTTTGACAGAAAAAAAATTGCTTTTTGCAAAATTATGATAAAATGACTATTATAGGTTAAGCAACTCATTGTGTTGTGTATTTTGAGGACTTCTTCTGGGTTTTTGATTGTTTTCAAGTCGCAAATTTGGAAAAAAAATTGTGGATGGTACGTGTGGTAGTACAAAAACCGAAATATCAGTGAAAAACTAGCTGATCAATTTGTGGTTGATCAGGATTTTTGACATTCATCTAAATTCTATAGTGTATTCATAGTTAATAGAGGGGAATGGCATTGAATGACATCCAATCACACAGCTATGGTAAAGTACAGTATTGCTACGGTACAGCTACAAATTTACCCAGTCATATGAAATCTGCTCTATCCCAAGATTTACCAGTGTTTGAACAGTGGGTACAGAAATTAAATGCCATGGTATATTGCAACCAGTTATGAAGACTAGGCCCTTCATGTAGACTCTGACTCACTTTGTGCATGTCAGGTTGCTTTTAACATATGGTAAATAAAGAATGAAGCCAATGCTAACTTTACTGATAACAAAAGAGTTATACCATGTATAATTGAGATACTTAAACATACAAAAAGAAATGACTTTTACCCTTAAAAGGAAAGCCAAATATCCATACGCGTAAAGGGATTCCCCAGTCCTTACAGTAAAATACGTCATGCATATGACATTAGTTTATTCTCGCTAACCGAATTTTATATTCAACGTTTTTTTCTTGGTTGGCAAATGCTTTAGTTAGTTCTCTAGAGAGATAGCACCTCACCTTGAATAACTATAACTGAAACGGAAATCTTTCAAATCAAATACTCAAGACAAGCATTAAAATTTAATGTTAATGCACAGGCTCTAGGTGACTTTACATATGTTAATAAAGCTACCTTAAGATTTGTGCATAACTTTACCGTATTTTGTGAATAACTGTAGAAGAGCATATAATAAACTTCTACCATGTTATAACAAGATTATCCATATCAAACGTTTTACTGGATGTTGGAAAGGTTCATTTTTAAGTGAAGGAATATTCTAGCGCCGTATATCGGAATCACGAGGGAAGTTTTTCTAGGAAATCGCCAAACACTGTCTGATATGAATTTACACAATAGTTCTTACCTCATGAAATGTCGGATCTGGACATCTAGGAACCCACAAAGACAGCAATCGATGTCTTAACAAGCCAATTGTGAAACAAGCACAGGCTAAAGAACAAAGTACGGTATATTTTTTCCAAGAAACAAACCCATCCCTCGCCTTTCGACTTTGTGCCCTCCACTTCCTGCAACATGTAACGCTGCTTCTCATTGGTTTATTCATCCTAGTCCACTTTCAACCAATCGACATCATCGTAAGATGTTTCATTAGACGAATAACCACACAGGGTCGGAGGTGGGGGGTTTTCGGGGGCTACAGCTTCTCCACTTTTTGTTTTTTTGTTTAAAAAAATTTGTAAAAAATAAAGTTTGTTTAAAAATTTAATTTTTACAGGTTTTTTTTTTTTTTGCGTCTGCTTACAGCGCTTTTCATTATTCTGCGACCTGCCGACTCCAGACTTCTGGGCGACGTCGGGCTTTCCGTCAATCAAAGTTTCAACCTCCTTTCCAAGCACTCTAACTTATCATTATTTCTAGTCCATGTACTTCATAGTGC
>JAADYU020028672.1:0-10380 GCA_011763375.2 Heteractis magnifica
TTTGTATAGAAAAAGCATTATAAACCATTGACATCTTGAAAAATTGTCACGTGATTGTCATTGTAGATAAAAAAATTGTTGTGGACAAAACATATGAATTCTTTTTGGGTTTTTTTTTTTTTTGGTGCAAAATAGTCTGAAATTGTTATTTAAACAGGGAAAAGTCAGGGAATTTAGTTTTTCAAAATGACTGGGAACCCTGCAGATTTTTCATAAATTTATTTCCTAGTAGCAGTAGAGTGAACGACAGGAATTTGAAATAATAGGAATGAGGATCGTAGGATAAGATTAAGAGTTATCTAAGGTCATCATTCATGAATTGTAATATACGATAGGTGTTTAGAAGGCAGGGTGTATAATAGCTGAATACGGAACGGGGATTAATGGGATTAATGGTATTATGATGTATATACGACAGTAGAGAGTAGTGATGGCAGGGGTGCCAATAAACAAACAGAAATCACTCTTGTTTTTTAATCCATTAATGTTGGTAACGAAGTGTTGAAGTGAAGTGGAGTCGAGGGACGTTGAATGACTGGCCATTGATTCGATTGATAACAATTACTGAGTAATCTGTTTGTCCCTTTAATAAATGTTCAAATCGTGTCAGTATTGTATTCGCATTTTATATTAAGTCTATCCATCTATAGTTCATTTTACTTTCGTGATTTTTTCATCATTACTAAGACTCGATACCTTGTGGATATATGATTGGTTAAAGATACCTCCACGTGCCCTCAGGCTAATGATTCAGTTTCAACAGAATTTATGTTTCATTTGTTATAATGAGTATTTCCCTCTATTAACCGCATATAATTAACAGTCAAGGCCTGTTCACAGCTCGATTACGGTAAAGTCTACAAGTATTATTGGCGGCCTGCCTACACTCGGTAATATTTCTATGTTTGAGTATAATACGCCTCTTTAATTACCCCTGAATGAATGTTTATGTTCAGAACCGGAACTCCTTGTTCTGGTGCAGAGTTCAGTTGTGTCAATATTGGCAGACGATTACGCAAAGATCTTCAGACAACTTCGTGCGGTGCCTGATACAAAGCGCATCCTGACGGAGTGGTAGACAGGTTTTCGTTGCCCGCCAGCACACGTGAACAGTGGGCAGCCGTATCGTATTTGAGACCGAAAATGATACTGTTTAGTGGTATTCATTTGAATATGAAGGAGTTGTTTGCCTTTGAAAATGTTCACATCACAACGCCCCGGCCAGTCTTGCGGCACAGATAAACAAGATATAGTCAATGAAATATGAATGTTCTGTTCTGATATAATACTCAAAGTCCACTCTATCTACACTACTAAATATGCTGGTTTCGACTCCTGATATCATAGATTGAGAACTGACTCATTTGTGACACGTGGCTGGCGGTTGAAAAGGAAGACGGAAGATCGACAAGATCAGTGGCTTCGTAAAAGGAATAGCACTCACTTCAAGAGCGCTCTCGCGGGTTGTCCCTTGCTGTCCTCTGTACCATCAACGTATGGTAACCGTATTGAAAGCTCTTGAATTCATTTGACAGCCAAAAGGAGGGGTACAAAAAGGGTTATTTCCAGCCAACTTTACAAATAGACCAAAAGTGTTCTTCATTTTCAACTTTACAAGGCGTTCTTCATTTTTAATTTCCAGCCAACTTTACAAAGTGTTCTTCATTTTCAAATAAATCTTGTAGAAACGCCGGCAGCGCAAACTTGTCTGTAGTTCGGCAAAAATCGAAGACCCTCGGAGAGTCCGACCAGCTGGAATAAACGACAGAGGTGGTCGAATTATCAAGGTGTTAGGGGGCGAGACTGACTTTGATTGTACTTTGATCTTTTTCTTCACTGTAATCCAAATGGAATCATCTCTTCCCACTGCTTCCACAGGTAGAACTATGACACAATTCTCTTACGAATCTCGGCTACCATTAGTCATTTGCCAAGCCCTTGTAGTCGACTATTGTAGGCAGTAATATTCAGTCTTGTGTTATATTGTTTCCCTACCAGTGTCCTGCTGATACTAATCAAGTTTGATGCAGATGAGTCATCTTGACTATAATATGTGTTTTTTTGGATGAGTTACTCTCTCGTGGTTGCATGGCAGCGTCCATCCTTTCGTCTTTTCTGAACCTCGGCAACTCAAGGTAAAGTAACAACTTCTTTGGGGATTTCTAGATAGTTTTTCTTTAATATTAGAACTAATTAAGATATCATAAATGCATGGGGAAACTCCGTTCTATTTCACAGCGCCTATTCATCCATCTGGTACATCTTTAGAATAGTTTTTTTTTACTGTGCTAAACTTATTTTTTAATCGTACTTTTGACACGGTGGTATGATTATTCTGAGTGTTTGCCGGTCAGGATTCCGGTTCAACATTTTTACCGTCAGATTCCAGAGTTGTTAGTTCTTAAGAAATTCTTCTTTTCTAGCGACGAAAATCGTTCAATAATCTTTTAGTGTCGAAATAAATAATCTGAAACGGAATGCAATCTCAGCGTTGGCTGTGGAGTCACAGGTTCAGTTCAACAGCGAGAAAAGGGATAGTTTTTCTCGTAATTTTATCGAGTTTATTTAAAACATTTGAAAGTGTTTTATAGTAGCTAGGTGCGGTTCTAATGCCGATAATCACTGAAAGTTTCTTCTGGGTTTTACTTGCCCTACTCGTATTAAAGGTTCTGCATTTGTTGCATTATTAATTACAATAGAGTTTGTTTATAATAAAATCTGAAAAACTCGTGCTCCGTTGATAAACAAAGCTACAAGCTACAGCCTGCCGACAGGTCAGGAAGTTCACTCGGTTTACAGAATTTAGTAATCGAACCACTTACAGTGTAAATAGTCTTCGGGTAGCTTTGGTTTAGGTATTGAAGAGTATTTCAGTTTTTTTGTCCGTGGACTGGCGCGCGTCTTTCCAGTATAGCCGTCGGATACGATACTCCTGAATATTGATGTCAACGCGCCAATAGAATTGTACCTCCGATAAAAAGATTTGCCATGCTTTCAAACAAGATAGAATCTACGATCTTTAAAGAATGTTTTTAAGAGTTTAATATTATCAGTAAACAACTGATAAGGAACAAAGGGAGTGCGGTTACGATTCGCGATGAATGACCAGTCAAAAGTGAACGTCTGACGATTCCTGGCCACAGAAATCTACGTTTTACAAGGAAATCAATCAACTTCATAATTAAAAAACAAAAAACCAAATAGAAAAGAAGTTATCATGGACAATAATAATGATCATTATTATTACTACATCATAACATAGATCCTTTGATTTATTGGTTTTCTATTCGACAGATGAGTGTGATCAGACTCTTTCATTTAAGTTCATTTTATCGTTCTTTCCTGTTTTTGTACGTCTTGTTCTTAAGGCGTCGCCGCGGTGCTGTTATCAGTTAAGTGTCAGTCGGCCGTGCGCACTAAAAACTAACTTCTATATACATATATACAGTATTATAGCGAGTGTTCGTATCGGCGTTAATAAATAGCATTTCCTGAGACGCTCGATTCAAGCATTTTTAATTTATATTCTCAGATTCTTTTCGCACCTACATTATGTGTTTATTAATCACGGGCTACCTGTGTTATTTCCTTATTTCATATTCATTTACTTATCCTTAGACAGGATCAAGTCTACATTTAATTACTTCACAATTTCCTTTGTAACTTTTTGCATGTAGTAAGTATGACTGCAGCGCATGCGCATACCATCGACATCCTGTAGTGACATGACAGGTGTAAAGTTAACAGCTAACAGCGCGTCTCTTGGCTCTCTTTACCCTGAAGCTATTCTCACTGCTCTGCTGGATTCTTCCCTTTTTCATTGGTATTTTTAACTAAATATTCATACTTCCGCACTAGACTGTTTCATTAAGAAACGCGTTGCTATGTTTTAGTCATTCCAACATCTTGTTATTTCTATTTAAGTTGAGCGCTACAATAACACTACCAAACAAGGCATAATTGCTTTTGTAATTAAAAAAGAACTTCGAAATTTGTATGTTAATTTAGTGTGAAACCAAGACAAAACAGTAGGGTGAATTGCGAATCCTTTTTTATCGTTAGATTCAAGGTGCTGTGTTGTTATTATATTACTGTATGCTGTACCTAGCGCACGTACATAACCGACTGCAATAATCACAATACTGGTCTATCTACCCGACTAAATGAATAAAGATTAATCTCTCGCCTCTCTAGTACCAAAAACACTAAGAGAAAAAGGTACGTACTCCACTCCCTGTTAGGCTGTTGGTAACGATACCTTAGCTAGGCCTGCCGGACAGGTCTCTAATTACGTCAAACTCTAGAACAAAGAACCCCTTAAATGCTTATCCATCCAAAGATTAGAAATGTGAAGGCCAAAACATGTTAAATATAGACCAAGCTTAATCTGATAAGAGCTCAAAAACACCATCTTCTTACCCCAATGTTTTAAAGCTTTTTAGAAAGTTATATTGGATTGGCTGACAAATCGTAAGGCTGCATTCTTTTCTTGAATTAATGAGTATAGCTTTGACTTTAGTGGGTCTTGATGCGCTTCAATCTATCCCTAACCGACCTCCGGGCTATGCTTGTGATATGGAATCTAGCGAATACAAATCTGATGTTTAATTAAGCCCAATCTACCTGTTCTGTGTAGTTACGTCCTTTGGGCTTTTGTTCTTCTTGGATTCCTGTCATTAGAAATTATCTCCTGTTTTCGTGACCTGGTTAGGTCTTCTCGCTACTCGTCATTCATCCTAACTGGAGACCCTTGCCAACTCATCATCATCTGAATAACATTATCCCATCTAAGTCAATTCCTATGTTTGCTTTGTACCGCTTTTAAAAAGATCGATCCCCATCAATATTGTTGGTCCAAACAATTTCTCCAAAGTGTCAAATAATGGGAGAATATGGTTTGTAATCAGATAACCTATAAATTACTTTGGTATGCCGCACTAGTACTAGTAGTGGAATGATAGACCTATGTAAGTATATGTGCTATTATAGATGCTCCTAAAAGTGTGATAGTCAAACTGAGATTATTATGTTACAATATTTACACGGTATTGGGTCGTGTACAGGGACGTTAAGAAGCCGTTGGCTATTCGTACGTAGACCTCATTATATATTATCGGCTAGTACTTTCAGCGAATTATCGCCAACACAGAAACAGGTGCTGCGGTTGACAAACTACAACAAAACACAGCACTTTCCTCAAGCCTGATAATTTGGCAGAATTCCTGGGTAGTTTGTAGAAAAGTTTCGTGACAAAAGTGAAGAAACCTGACGACTCCATCTTTTTAATTCTACTATAGATTTAAAATTGAAGAATATCAAAAAACAGTTTTGGTGGCTGTCACTGAAATGGTAGCGACCGTAGTGGATTCTCAACGCGGAATATCCTCACAATCCAGACAAACTCATGAACTCTTCATGATAGTAAGTCTAACTTCGTGTTTTGAGACTCAGCAACTTTTTGTAGTGTAATTCACGCTATCCTTCAAAGACTCGCTGTGTTTGTTATTTTTAATCCTGATTGGTCGTGTTTTTTTATTTCTTTTTAGGTGCAATTCATGATTCTATTACATGCTGTAGTGCATCCGACCGGTGCTGTGGGTAAGTGATGGAAACGATGCCTTCTTCTGTCCGTATTGTATCATCTAATTTAGTCATAACAATTCTGCTAGACGTTTCGACGGGAGAAATTAGAATTTCCACAGCTTTTGCGGCTTGTAGTTTTGGCATCGTTAAGGTTAGTTTGCTGTGCCATCTACCGTCCTTTAGTCGGTAAGGCTATGAAGATAGCACTTCATTGAGATAATATAATTTTTACTTCATCAGACTGCTTTGAATTAAAAAGAACTTCTGGTAAATGAGAAACAATTTCTCAAAATCCAATCGTCTTGTCTTGATTCTTTTGACAAGAAAGTAGTTTTGATCAAATTCACAGACTGAGAATTCTGTCAAACTAAGACCATCTGCAGTGCAAAAGGGTTGTCATGTTTTGCCTTTTCTCATCTCTTTATCGTACTTAATAACAAATATTATTCAGAACCCTTCTCTACCTTAAAATTGCTAAAAAATACATATAACTTTGATATCAAAGAATTATTTTCCGTTGTATCAATGATGCTTTACCGCTGTGATGCACTGGACACTTTTATTGTGTTAAAATAAACACAACATCGATTGTGAAATAATTCTCAGTAGAGTAAAGAAAAGACTGAAACATTATCTTTAATATATCAGAGCGTCTCCGGCCTTATAATTTACATTTTACCCATCAAGTGAAAAATCTTTCAAATCTGAACAATCATGACTATGCCAGTTGGGATTTGCTATCATCTAGTCAGTGACACAATGTTGTACCGCTAAGATATTGAAAAACATTGAATAATATCGACACGACAAATTCGTTTATGAGTCAAACTAAAAGCTTTCTGTTCTCAAAGCGCTTGAATTCACTTATGAACTGACTCAACACCTTTCGTTAATTTTATAACCATGCTTTTAGTTTGTATTCATCATTTTATTATTGCTCCAGGTTTTATTGTTTGTGCTTATCAAATTCTGCGTCTTTCTAGTTGCTTTGAAGCTAGAACTGATTATTATCGCTAGTTTTCTATATGTCTCGTTTTTCATCAAAGTGTAATCTATCATTCTTATTGCGCATATTAGTCTACGCATCTAAAAGGTCTAGAGCGTTCTGGTTTGCCGTAGCTTTGAACAGAGAGGTGTCTCCCTGCTTTGAACAAGTTTTACAGTTACTGAGTGCGGTTTACCACATGAAAGAAAGCAGTACATCGTGATTTACAGGTTAACAAAATACAAAACCACTATATTATAACAGAACATTTGAAAATGCATCCATAATGACAGTGAATATCAGACGCTGCTCTTATTATCAGCTCTGTTGCTCAAATCAATGTAGAACATATTTGAAATGTTATCGTATCTATTATGTAGAAATTAAATTCATAGCGCACTGATTATATTGCACAGTGGAACTCATATGACAAGACTGCAGAACAGCCCTCAGGTTGTCTGAAACAACAAACCAATCAAATAACAGAGAAATGACAAAATGTTTTGCGAAGAGAAAATTGAAAGGAAAAAATGTCAGCGAGTCATGCATCCAACTGAGAGGCTATAAATAGCTTAGTCCGCTATATACAGTGTGTTCTAATCCAGCCAGGGTTGATAACGATATCCCTTAATTTGTTTTAGTTCGTTCAGGAGAATATAACGGAGACATCATCAACAAAGTCTTTTGCCAAGGAGAACAGCTGAAGATACGTTGTCCAAACTCTTCGTACGCTCTCAGTATTCATGGCGGTAGTTACGGTAGAACGCAGCCAGGAGAGATTGTCTGCCCGTATGAGGGAAGTGAAAATGACTTCTATTATAACTGCGGTGAGAACGACATCACAGAAAAACTGATACAGATTTGCAAGAGGAAAAAGAAGTGCATCTTTGAGGTTGGAAAAGCGGTGTTTGGAGATCCTTGCAGAGGACGTGCCTACCTAACTGTCATCTATTCCTGTGGTATGTTTACTTTACATTATTAATAACTATTAGTAATTATCGGTCTATCTGGTTGACATTTGAAGCAATTCAACCCACGCGATACATAGCCTTAACACGTCAGGATTGTTACCATGGTTACCGATCTCATGTAGTCACATGATTCGTTTCTAAATTGAAAATTTTACACATTGCCTATTTGGTTATGAAATACTTTCGGTTTTGGAAATATTTTCAATGAACAGATAAATAAGCTATTCTATTTTTATTATTTTTCAGTTAAAAAGAAAAGAAGGAAAAACAAGAACAAAACTGTAAAAACTCTACCAACGGCAAACACTTTAACAGCAAACGTCTCTACAACACTGACGACTAATCTGTCCACAACTTTTACCAGTTTACCCACGGAATATGGATGGAATTCTTCAGCAAACACGACCTTGATAAACAGTCACGTCCCGGATATACTCTCTGCCACAGGAGATGGCAGCACTGGAATACTCATCTCTATCATTGTGTGGTTCGTTTTCGTGAAAAGTAAGATAGCACTTCATTGATTATAGTATTCCTGTCTGTCTGTAGTCACTAGTTGTATACTGTATTAAGATATTCTTATGTATTCACAGGTAACAGCCGGTCGTTCCTGACAGTGTTTACCATCACTCTTGGCTCAGCCACATTCTGCTTTCTGGTCATCTTTGGCTTATTGCTTTTACGTAAACGATTCAAAGAGAAAAGAAGAGAAAAGAAGCGATTGGACAATTCCGAAGCACAAAAACTCAACACAATGACGTCATCAAACTGTGACGTAAAAAAGAAAACTGAAGTGGACACATTATCGAATACATTCCCAGCACCACCACCCGCTCTACCACCCCCACCGGATGATATGATGTACCCCAGTCCAGGTCCAGATATGATCAATTCATCCCGACCCCCTCCCCCACCGGTTCAGAGAGGATGCTCTTTAGATGACATCAGTAAAATAGGTCAAGATACCAGAAAACACGTACCTGTCAAAAGGTCAATAAGTTTGCGAACAAGACCTCCCGACTACCACCCCAAGGAGTTAAACTTTGACAAGTAAGTCCTTAAACTATCTGTTTATAATTGTGGCTTGTCTGCTGGTACAAGAGTCTGATTTAAATTGCGTTGCCTTGTTTAAATCTTGATTTACACATCCCAGAAGTATTTAAGGTTTTCATTTATCTTTACAGACTGCCTAATATCGATAATGCAGGCGACATACAAGCTGTCATCATTCAAAGAAATAATGGGTCTACCATGTACATGAACCCAATGTATGAGAATGGTCATATGAAGGAGGTCACGTGCTAGCCCAGGCTACTAATCACATTATTAGATAGAGAGGAGACTGGATCTACCATGTACATGAACCCAATGTATGAGAATGGTCATGTGAAGGTCACGTGCTAGCCCAGGTTACGTCACAATATTTGGAGAAATGGTCGAGGCTCCGAGCATAGCTATCGATAGCACAAATATCTACCCAAATTGAAATCAAAAATAGCTCCGAAATGCAGAAAGTATATTGAAAAATACCATGTAAAGGTGTTTAACTAAGATGAAATCAAAGCGACGTTTATCAACCTCAACTGAAGTATACAATTTGGATTGTTCTAAAAGTAACTCACGAATAAGAATATAAACTGTCTGATATCTAGAGTATCTTCATCACGTTATCATTCAAGGTTCGATAATTTGTTTGAAAATCGGTTAAATTTAATTCATTTTTCGAGTGTGTCCATGATTATCAGTGGGAAGTCCTTGTATATTTGCTAGATTTTGCATGCGCATAAGTGTCAAATTTCAACTTAACAGAACTCTCTCACCCTCAGACTAGACTCTGTACCAGTTTCTACCGCACATGCTCGTCAAAATTTGTCAAAAAGATATCCACAGGAAAAGAATGCAAAAATGTCCCAATTTTCACCCCCTCCCCTTCCCCTCTCGATATAATTCTTGAGTTGCTCAACTGGGATGGGAAATGAGAAGTCAGTGTTACCCAGTCCACTCTACGTATGCCCTGGCCTGGCTACCAAGTATGTGTATAAATAACCTCATTACTGTTTGTTCTTCAACCGTGTCTTTGAAGAAGACATCTCGTGCGAAATCAATTCCTATCAAATAGGATATAATCTGAATCGTTTAAATAAAAAATACGTCTGTCTGTCTGTCCTAACAGTTTAGTCCATTTCACAATCTTTCTGTAGATACACCAATACAAAAGAGCCTTTAACCTGACATGTCGGCCATGTTGGAGGTACCAATAAACTACTGTTGAATACCACCAATATGGCGGTCATCTCCAACTTGCCAACGAGTTATAGAGAGAAGAGACGTGAAAATTGTTTTCCCAGCTAAGCAGATCCCTACCAACATTGCTGCTTGTTCACTCCAAGACCTTATTCCCTCTCCATCACTTGTCCCGTTTTAACAGCATTCTAGAACATGGCGTGTGACGTCACTGTCTTCCTTATTTTAAATGCCTTAACACGAATGAGTTTTTTCAAAGCCTACCGCGCGTATTTAATAAGTTAGTCAATGCTTTGGCTTGGATATTTTGTTAAGGGTAAACCAGTAACCGGTTCTCTAGCTAATTATCTTTGTACTTAGCGCACGCCTACACTTCTCTACTACTGACAGTGAACTGATCTAGAAACATTACTGATGAGTCAGGATAGCATATCACTAGTGGAGGTTTCTCGTCGCCAGTCAGTTGTTTTAGCCGCATCACAGTATTGCATCTTTTTTCGCTTTGTTGCAAAACGAGTCCGAAGTAATATTTCAAAAACGAGTGCGAGTGTTTCATTAGGGTTTCCAAACACGAGAAAACATTTGAAAGCACGAGGC
>JAADYU020028783.1:0-10379 GCA_011763375.2 Heteractis magnifica
TCGTCTTCGGTAAGTTTCCGTATCAAGTTCGATTGTAGATGACTAACGACTGTAATACGTTCGTAGTTAACTCCGTAAAACGAAATCCGCCGTTTGGATATCGATCTGCTAACACCTTACTGAGTGAGTGAGTGAGTGAGTGAGTGACACATTTGCATATCCAGAGTCCTCACAATAATTCGTTTCTATGCTTCGCATATCCACGAGTTAAAAATGGTATGGCCTTTTTTAATGGCTTTTTTGAATGGTAATGTATGGCAAAACTTAGGATTGGAATACATGATTGCGTAAAGAATTTTTTACCTTTTCAACTTTAAAAAAAAAAAGAGGAGATTGTAAAAAGGTCATAAATGCACAACGTGTTTCGTAAGGATTCTTCACTAAGATAAAGTGATCAATATTTGTACTTCAAAATTAATTGGGCTGACTTCCACGGAAAATGGCTTCTTTAAGTATATAGTCGTTGTCATTAACGTTGTCCACCGAAAAAAGGCATTTAGACCACAAGAAATGTCACGTGATTCATTTGTTTATTCGTTTAACGGGATAAAAATTCAAATTTCAACTGTAGTATTATGTAAGAGATAAATACCGAGAACGGAGGCAATAAGCCATATTCAAGGTATTTATCTAGATATTGCCCTCATTAAGATATTCAAGGGCATTTATCTAGATATTGCCCTAGTTAACAAGGAATAATAAATATAGACTCTACGTACACAATGATTTCCTTTAACAAGCATTTAGAGCGACATTTTTAGGTATCACGTGATATTTCTTGTAGTCTAAATGTCTTTTTTCGGTGGACCACGTTAACGACATTGATTGTACCAGCTCATTGGTAGCCAATCAATAAATCAAATAAATCAAGCTGAATGTGGACTCTGTCATTAATTGAACTGTCATTCCTAACCCATTTTCTTTAGGTAGACTGTTGACCCAGTGGGATAAATAGAACTTGTTACTAGGGATACCATAGATTGGAGAAAAGATTATTTGATAAATTTGCTGATTATTAATTTCATGTAGATTCCAATTAAATAATGTACATCGTCGTCGAGGAAGTACGGAAAAATGAATTCTAACAGAAAAAATGCTTGATAACTCTTGTTGATTACATAGGTTTAATCGTAAACCTTTTTTAATATATATATATATGCTTTCACAGTTTGTCGTCGCCAAAATAATGCTTCACGCAAGTTTTTTTAATAGACTAAAATTTGAGTTTAAAACTCGGAATTACCGTTACAATTAATAAATGTATATATATATATATAAAAAATAAATAAATAAAAAAAAGCATAAAATTGCCCTTTCAAGCGAGTCGAGTCATTTGATCTGACCATCTCCTATCAAGTGAATTGCTATATTAATACCATCCGAAACAAATTTCCCAAAATTTATAAACGTGTACAAGCGTTCTCGCTTTCAAACCTTGCGTTTTGAGAGATCACAAACAGTTTAATATGTAATCTTGCGCTTCAATTCAAATTCATCTGGAATTTTTCAATGTCAAGCTCCTCTTTTAAATATTAGTTACAGTCAAACTAGCTCGAGTAACCCCTAGACTTGACTCCAAGACTCCAAACTTCAAAATCTATTTTCTATTCGCATTTTGATTGAATTTTTCAACGAGTGCCATGAATAGGTAGGAAAACTCCACAGAAAGGCCAGTATGAAGTTTGCGTGCTTTTCCAATCAAAATTTGAGTTAATACGAATTTATTTTTAATGATTGGAGTTCTCCATTTTATGAGAGAAAACTCACAGCGAAGGCAATCAACTCAATATTCGAATATGAATTTCTTTGACTGTACTAAGTTGCTGTCCCTCGATTTTAATAGCTAACATTCAATGCTTCCAACCACTATAATTAAAAAATAAAAATAGTGAAATTTGTGTCAGTAGTGTTTTCAGATTCGGTATAATAACTACATCAACAACAACAATAACAATAAGAACAGCAACAAGGACAATGTCAAAAGACAATGACGGTGACGATGATGATAACGATGATGACGATGATAATAATAATAATAACAACAACAACAATAATAGTAATAATGATAAATGGTTGTCCTTTGTTCCGAAAGCTGAAAACAAAAAAAAAAAAAGAAAAAAAAAAGAAAAGAAAAGACTCTTAGGAGTTTGGTATAAACATGTACAACATTAAAAAAAGCTAGAAGCTAAAAAGCTAACCCGACAGATGTAGGCAGCAATTTGTGTTCCCATTGAGGGGAGCGATATCAATAGCATTCTAGCTCAGATATAATGCATGAGCGTAGATTATAATCCTTAATCCTGATTGTTCATCAGTACTCTTTATCATCCGAAAGAATACATCTTAAAGAGTCTTTGAAAGGAAAACCGTGAATAAAGGGCCGTAATGAGTATGGCTGTGTCGTGATCCCCTACATCGATCTTCGTTTTAGTTTTTCCATTTCTTTAAAACCTCTGTTGTTAATTATTTTTAAGGTTTCAATGGAGCATTATCTATAAAACCCACCTACTTCTACCACAAAACATTTTATACATTAATTTACTCCTTCCACGCTGTGTTAAAGTATAAATCTGACTTCGTAATGAACAGTTCTTGAACTGGACAAAATAAACATGTTTCCCGACTGAAAAATAAATATTCCTTATATATTCGAATAAAAGCCCCCTGCGTTTATC
Source organism: Heteractis magnifica (assembly GCA_011763375.2). NCBI lineage: Eukaryota > Metazoa > Cnidaria > Anthozoa > Actiniaria > Stichodactylidae > Heteractis > Heteractis magnifica. The sequence continues at coordinate 2,676 of JAADYU020028783.1, forward strand.
TTAAAACTCAGTCTCACTGATCCGAATTTTATTCGAAGCTGCTGTTTATTAACGAGCTTTATTATTATTATAATTATAATAATTATAACAATAATAATAATAATAATAATTATTATTATTATTAATCTTTTTATTTTTTAATGCCTGTGATCAACATTTTTGAAATTTTATACGTCTTCTTCTTCTTTCCATTTTCCTTTTCATGTAAAATTCAATTTCACTCTGGTTTATGCGTCAGGATAATGAAAAGCTGTTGTCATAACACAAGATCATCATCCATATGACATGTAATATGCTGTATTAATGTTGCCTGAGCAAATGGCTGTACTTCGAATAAACGGTTACGGTAATGTTTAAAGAAAATTGTGATAATTCTGTCTTAGTACAACTTTTCCAGTTTGATTCCAGTTTGGGAATCGTAAAGGATGTCCTGAGACAGAAAGAGAGTGTTCTATGAAAATTAAGATAAACAAAACCATTTAGAACGTCATATCCTTACAGTTTGGAGTCTCAGTTAAATAAATGATATTTGATAATCAGAGTCTTTAATGGAGGCCGGGAACAATCGTCCATTTGTTGTACACGTGTTTCAAGATTGGTTTTGACATAGTAATTACCGCTTATCACGTACTGCAGGTTTAGAAATGATAATTAATAATAATATAATTAGGTTTGGTGCAGTACTCTACCCTTACAGAACTCTTCCCAAGACAGCTCTATTCGCAGTGAGGAAAAAATGGAGTTTATCATTGATATTGTTTGAAATAGTTGTCTTGTGGAAAACGTGCCTATATCAGGGGGTCTTCATACTCTTGGTAAAGCAAAATAATAATAATAATAATAAAAATAAACAAACAAACAAACAAAATATAAATAAATTATAAAAAGATATATTAGAAATTAATTTTAAAAATCATCCATTTCATACCATATCAGTTTATTTGAAGCCATGCAGTTGATCCTTCAAATTTCCATCCATTTCGAAATGCGGAAAAAATGCTTTTAATGGAATAAGTATTATTGGCATTTACGTGACAAGAACGAGGTTCCGCATTAAAAGTTCAACTACCTATATATTGCTAATGATTTCACCTCAGATCACGCTGTGTTTCCAAAAGGTTTGTCTTACTCTTATTCCTAATGATGAGGGTTTTTTACTATTAGCATCAGTGCCATATTCATATTGCACTTGAGGAAGAGATAAAGAGGGGGAAAAAAGCTAAAAAGCAACAATTGATTGTTTACCTTGACAAACGAATGGAAAAACCACAAAAACGAACAATTTTAAATCTAGTTACACATACCTGTTCATTAGATTTTAGAAACTAGAGAACGAGGAGTTTCTTGGTGGTTTAAACACTTATATCGCCATATAATAATGCCCGCTATGGCTGCTACGTTTACAATAGAAGTTAAAGAGACCTTACTAAGTGCTGTCATTAGTATTTGTATACTGCTCAAATATTTATGAGTTCATCTCATACATGCATTTGAAAGGTAATTACCAGAGTTTTTAATGGTTCCACCTGTTCAAATATTCAGGAAATTAATTATGCACTTTTTCCTTATAAACAAATTAAATTGTACGATAATATACATAAGATATATTTTGTACTCATGAATATGAAAATAAACACAAATTTTCGCTTATTCTACTGAGAAATTTGATGGATTTGATCTGACATGCTGAGGGATCTACAAGACAAACATCACTCACCATTTGAATGGTCAAAATGATAAAGACGGTGAACTAACTGACTTTTTAAGTATTTGTGTTTAAAGTGCCTCTAATGCCTACGACTTTTCTTCATAAAGTTTAACTTTGCTGGTAATGGATGACCCTTTCTTGAGTTATAAGGGTTTGAAGATCTTGATATGTAAATTATGTGACATCATCTGGGTGTTTTTCTAGAAAGTAATCTCTAATCTACAGAAGGCGCCGTTTGAAAAAAAGTCAAAATCCTATAAAGTCATTTGGCCAACTGAGAATAATGCTTTGAACATGAAATATCATCTGTAATTTACTTTAGCCTGTTTTTGTATTTATAATTAACACCCCGTTGACGTCATCTCATTTGCATTTCTAGATCTTTAATCCTTTATTATTCGAAAATATGTAGGTGCACAACCAATAAAAATGAATAATACTATTAGAAACGTTTTGTTGAATGGATTTTCAAAATATGGTCGTATTATTATTTGAACAAAAAATTAAATTAAATTCAAAATGGCGGTTTAAAACAAAAGGGGAATAGAGCGGTCTTCCGTAAATATCGCCTAAAGTACGAAAAACGAATTCGATTTTTCTCAAACTTTGTCAAAATGAAAATTTTAGTAAGTGATTCATGTAAGAAATACTCTTGGGGTTCATAATTTTTTTTTTCTTCTTTTCACGGCGTACGGCGACCATCAACTTTAATTTGCGATTTTACGGGTCTCTTTAGAAGGGCCAAAATAGCCAATCAATAACAGGCAGCCAACCAATGGTTAATGATTGTAAAAACAAATACGCAATTCAGTCAAAAAACAAGACATCGTTGAACATCTAAATAGTTTTTCTGATTTTAAATAAAATGTGAATTTGCGGCACTTCTGGGAGAAGTTTCGAGTTTCGACCGAAAAAAACTTCGAAGGAGGTTCCTGCTCGGCACTTAAATGGCAGGGCAAATGAAAGGATTTTAAGCTCTTTGATTTTTCGTCGTCGTCATCATCACCACCATCATCATCACCATCACCATCGCTGTCATTATGACTATCATTACAATATCATCATCACACCTCTTTACCTTGTGCGTAATGTTATCCCATTTCAGAAAACGTGTCATTCCCTTTGGTTTCATTTCTTTGTTTAAGTTACATTAATATGTATGAACCTCGGACAAAGAATCTTATTCCCAAGAGTATGACACGCGGTCTGAAATGGGAAAACATTACGCCCAAAGTATACGCCCAAAACTATGATTCATGTCATGAAATTCATTAAAACTTACCCATGATGTTACAGTCAAAGTTTTCCTCTCTGTAACGTTCCTAACTGACTCTTTCAATTCGCTGCTGTACAGCAGAGAGTGTATTCCTTCACCCATGGGTTATCACTGTATCTTCCCTGTGTTTCTATCTTTGTTATCAGTTTCATTTTACTTAAGTCAGCTTGCATATGTTCGCCGATTCCCCAGTATTCCCGCTTGGGTACTATTAAGGCGAACATGATTTGGGTGGCAACGAGGGTCGTAATGTGAAGAAGCATGGAGCTGTTGATCTAACAAGTGACCATCTTCAAGACCAAGTAGTTCTGAATATTCTATAGAAGCGAAACCAAAAGAGTATTAAATGTCATTAATGACCAATAGGTAATTTAGATGATAATTAGCAACGAACCAGCAAACCAAAGAATCGGCCCACCAAACCACCCACCACCCACCCAACAGCCAAAACACGAACCAACCCACCCGCCAAACAACAAAAACAAAGAACCAACCTACCACCTAACCAAGGACAAACCCACCAACTAACCCATGAATCTACGAACCAACGAACCACTCACTAACCCACCCACCAGCTAATCACCTTGTAATCCAACCAATCAACCAACCAACCCGCCAACCAACCCGCCAGCCAGCCAGCCAACCTACCACCAATCAACCTACTAGCCAACCAATTAGCCAATGGAAAATCCAACTCAAGTTTCTTTTCCACGTGCTCTATCCGAACATGAAGTGGTTCTTCAATTCACTGGTTTCTTATTCTCGACTTTTAGGAGCGCTTTGCACCAATACAGTAGCTTGTTATCCTTCACTGCACGTGAAAACTATTGTGTTCATGGAAAGAGCACCTCAAATGTAATGAAAAACAAGCCAAAAATGCTTTTATGGTTCGTAAGAAAGCAGCGCATAAAATTTGGGTTTCTACTATGTTAGTTCAGCGTTTTTCCCCTTCAGCTTAACTGACTTCGTCCTTTGAATATGACCTTTGCAGCTGTTTTGAAACTGAAAATTTTCGTCAAAAATGGATTTTAATGGGAAAATGAAACAATATGCGCATGCATTTCTGAATAACCAATTGTGTCTTCTCTTGAAATTGACCCCCTGCGTCAATAGACTAAATCAACTTGGATTAATGTTGTCATTTCAAACCTCTTGGGAACAAGATTCTTTAATTTTTCAGGCTCAACAGGGAATGGGAAAACATACAACACCCAACCTAAGGTCCTTTGGTTTGTTCAAACGCGATTCAGCTTAAAGGACAAAACAAGACTGGACAAAGTTTTGCATGGAGAGAGGGAAAAGGCTATAGTTTTCTTCTTCTCCTCTTTCTCCTCCTCCTCCTCCTCCTCCTCCTATCTAATGTTTTCATGAAGCGCTTTGTTAAAAGTTCACAAAGATTAAGACATTTCATAAAAAAATAGCTCGAATATGCAAAATCATACTGGTTTAAAAGGTGGTGGGTGCTCCCGCAATTTTTCAAAATAAAGTATAACAAAAGCTTCAATTGTTCTCAAAAGAATATCATGCAGTCTATTTCTTTGGTTATTTTGGCAATCAGACGTAGGAAATCTTCAACTAAGAAATGACTCCAAAACTTAACTTTAAAACAAGCCTATCATTCTTATTTAATGAGACATTTATAATTCATGAGATATTTCATTTATAATACATGAGATATTTCAATTGACTTATATTACATACGTAAGTTCTGAAATCATCTTGTTCGAAAATAGCCGACGTATTTAGAAGACTTTCAAAGTGTTCGTCTACAGTTTGAAATGCATTTTATCCTGGCTGCTTTTCTATTGTCGATCGCCGCTACTGTGAAAGGTAATGCTAGTCTTTACTTCATAACAGGATTACAATGTTTTCCATGTGTAGTGTTTTTAAATCAAGTATTTCATATAAACATGAACCCGACGTGAATAGTAATGACCTTCTTTTTCTTTTTCTTTTCGTTTCGTTTCCTTTCCTTTCGTGTTTCTTTTTCTCAGTTTTAGTTCTAGTCAGAATTATCAAGCACACAAGCTCCATCTAATTTCTTGATCTAAAACTCATGTTGACGAAGAATCATAAGTTATATATGTTAAGAAATCTTGGCCTCCCTATTGTCACTCAAGCTCTTCAAAAATAAACGTTGATGTTTAAATCAAACTTTTTCATAAAAATATATGCATAACTTTTGAATGCGTACGATTTTGGAATGTAAAGATTACTGCAATCATCACGGACCGTGCCTGCAGCTTGTTTGATAATAATTTTGATACGTCCACGCTGAAGGTTTTTCACATTTTGTTTGATACTTTTTGAATATTCCTTTGGGTTGTTCGAAGTACTTTCCCCCCTCTTTCGGCTGAGACCAGAAAATACAAGAACGAAAACACTGCAAGAAACAATGACACCATATTGCGAAAAACTTTTTACACTGAAAGAACACGATATGTTTTCCTTTTGGTGAAGGGTCTTTAAGTATTGCTCGGGTTTTTAAAAATTGGGAAGACATACCGTACTGAAAAGCGAGACAGATGTTGATGTATTCGCAAAAATATTTGTTTGACAAGAAGCAGAATAAATAAGAATATTACAAGATGGTTTCTAAAGATGCCATTTTCCATGGTTCATATAAAAAAGTGTGAAACTTTTTCAAGGACTTTTCAAGGACGAAATCGATTTTTTCAAGGAACAAAGGTAGGATAAAGAACCAACAAATTCTTAATAACAGAAAAAGGTTTTAATGCTTAAATGTTTGCCATCACTGCAGAGAAGATCGTTGCATCGCGACGGTTGGATTTTTATGCCTCGTTTGGAGAGGAGTTAATAAAATCAACCAATGGTTTTCGAGGATTCGCACAATTCCCGTTCCCATGCATTGGGGAAAAAATTAGTTTCTGATTATAGAAATATTGTCTCCTTATGAAATGCAATCTAGTTAGGAAAGAAGGAATCGATTAAAAAAAGTTTTTTGCATATGATTTCACTCAGTTCGACTGGGATAGTGGATGCTGAGAGTGACAGATCAGACAATCGTACGACAATCTTTTTGGGTAAATTCAAGGACTTTTCAATGACCTTTTCAACAATCTTGTTCTTCTGGTTTCTTCTTGTTCTTGTTTTAGTCACTTGAAGATGATCTGATATGCAGACACTGTAGGAGACCATGTATTATTCAATAGTACCACATTGTAAATTTCTGTTTCTTTTTACCGCTTCCTATATTTCTAACTATTCAGCTTAGTAAGAAGCGTACTTTAATTCATCTTTAACCCCCACCTGCACAGGTGAAGATGGCTGTAAGGTGCTCGAGTTTCTTGACTGTCTAAAGAACAAGACGTTCACTGGTCACGTGATCAAGTCTTTCAAATTCATAGCACCCGGACTAGAGGAGTGCCAGCATAAATGTTTCCTTGAAGACAAATGTGTGTCGTACAACTTGGGTCCAGTGGAAGGAAACACAAGATCATGTGAGCTGAATGATGCTGATCACGTGACCCGTCCTGGTCACGTGGTATCTAAGAATGGCTTTGAACATTGTCCTATCAAGGTGAGATAAACCAGTTCTTGTACAACTGCTAAGAACAATCCGAAATATTTGATCAATTTTTCTCTTTTTTTCTTTCAGAATCCTTGTTCGTCCAGTCCTTGTCCTGCAGACAGACTATGTACGCCTGACTTCTCACTAAACAACTACAGTTGCGATGGTAAGCTCAGATGTGGGGTCTAGCACCTTTTTTACTGCTGGATTTTTCAGAGACGTGTCCTGTGTGAAAGCCTCTTATCTCAGTTTTTATAAATGGTGAACACTGTGACACTTGCAAAAGTGAATGGCCCCATTTCATTATGACGTCACATCAAAACAATCTATCGTTTAAACGCTAAGGATCATCGTCCTATGAGAGGGACAATGAGTAACAACACAAAGAAAATCAAAATTAAATGCCAGAGGATCCAGGGCTATCCCAAGTGCCTTTGCGTACTTCTTGTTTTCTTCGGTTTCAACCGTTTTATGTGCATCTTTTTGTCATGATATTTCTACTACTAATAATAATACTAGTCACTTAAAGTGTTGATGAAGACATGTTCGACTAATTTGGCAAATAAAAGTAGCCAGTTGTAGGATCTGTGTTGAACCCATAGGTACTCCAAAGTACTCCAGTATTTTGACGAGTATCTCCAATTTTCTCAAAAAAAAATAAGAAAAAAGGTATACTCCATTATGTCTAGCATAATTTTTCTTAAAGAGCCCTGGAAATACCCTAAATTTCTACGTTCGCTGTGTTGTTGTTTACTCATACTGCCCGAAATAGCCTCGTTTTCGAATCCGCCCGCGATATTTTATGAAACCTCACACCCCTGAGACTTCAAGGTAACCTTTCGGGCAGTACGAGTAAACAACAACACAGCGAACGTGGAAAATTAGGGTAATTCCAGTGCTCTTTAAAAAAACATTATGCTAGACATAAAGCAGTATATTATTTTCAAATTTTGCGATTGTTACAGACGAGTAACAAGACAAACCCAGCTGTACACTAGAATTTAGTTTAATTGTTCCCTAAGTCAAACTAACTTACAATTAAGTAAGCAAACTCTAATGAGTGAGTAACCTAAACTCAGCTATAACTACCTAAAGTTTTAGTCTTGCCTGATATCTTGAGTAGTACTTGCTTGAAAGACTTGCTGTTCTTCTTCTGTGTAGCTCTCTTGAAACTAAACTCACTACTGA
>JAADYU020028894.1:0-17751 GCA_011763375.2 Heteractis magnifica
TCTCGAGGAGAAACTGCGTTTAGCGCACGCTTGATTCCACGATTGATTCCACGATTGACTAGTCAAAAGTTTTATGTTAAAAGAAAGAAAAAGGGCCTTTCTTATGAGCATTTATCGCTCTAGGATCAATCCATCAACGGCCCAGCAGTAGAACCATCAATTACGAATGTCAACACTCCAGCGCGCGTTTTAATAAAGTCGACCGAGTGGAGCTTTTCACCTTTTTATATGAGCAAGGTTCTTATTTGCTATTCTGCTCTGACGTCTGCCCAAAATAAGTCATTATACTCAAGAAAAATCACAGCAGTGGGTCTGCAGGTTTAATCCATCTACATAATCTCCTCTGCAAAGAACAGTGCACGAAATTCGCTCCGGATGACAGACTTAAAACGACTGTCATTCTCTTATAAGCCGAAATTTCCAATTTTCGCATCACTTGCACATTTTATCCCTAAGGGATTTGAAAGTTATTGTGTAAAGTAAATTATCATAACAGACCGCCATTGAAAACACCGTTAGATGATTGGCCTATGAACAATCAATAAAAGAAGGTGAGGCGTCCATTAGTCTACGAAATGACACCATGAACGATTCACATGCGGTGGAATCGTAGCTGTCAAACTCAATTAGCTTGGGTTTAATAACTACTTTACACCGGGTGGGTGCAAACAGAAAACAAAAACAACTAAAATAAACCAAAATATTCCAGTAGGTCGACCAAACTCTGACCCATTACAACAACGATCACAAAGAGACTGCTTATAAAAACACCATCAAAAAACGTCTGATAGCAACCAAGAATTTTTTAAATTGATTGTGTGTTGGGTTACTTACCGTACTCCCGGGTGGGATAGTTTTGACGTTGGTGTTGGGGTGATCTAAGCGCAGTTTTGATTGGTTGGATTTTTGACATGTGAGTGCATAAATAGGTCACGCCTCCTCGATTCCGCAGTCGGAAAAAATCCCTGCTGATTCACATGCGAGTGACTGGCTGCCTTGCATTTGACAAAACAACCGCTAAACTGCCCTTTGGCAGCAGTAGACCGTAATATTTTACGCATTTGAGCAACGTTTTTGCAGCGAAAACAGAAACCTCACCTCACACTGTCACATCGGAGGGATCGAAGCAGCGTACGAGATGTCTTTGAGCGAAGTGATGCTGAAAACACTAATTCCGAGTAACTTTTTAGACTCCGACGACGAGGAGATAAAGTCGTTAACTTGCCCTCAAGAAAATGACGATTTTCCGAAAAACCAATTCACCAACTACAACATGTTCAATGACTACTTTGGACTTAGTGATTTGGTGCAAAAAGTTGGGCTTGCAAGCACTGACTTCGACTACTTGGCCAACCATTCTTACGGAGTCGGCAAAGTGCAGTCACGACGTGACCGATTTGACAGCATTGATTCGGAGAATTCGTCTTCAGGGAGCTGTGATTCTTTCACTGATCATGGGTTGACGGGGTTTGGAGAGGGCTCATTTCAGCCCTTTAATACGTCCTCTATTTTGCACAATGCTGGAAAAAGGAGAGAAACCGCATTGCCTCCAAGTCGTCGTTTGAAGCCTGCCACAAGGAGTACTGCTCCTGGTGCAAACCGCCAAGTGTGTGTTTTCTGCAGAAACAACGGCGAAAGCGAAGACGTCTATGCATCTCATGTATTGAAAAGTGTAGATGGAAAGACAACGTGCCCGATTCTAAGAGCTTATACCTGTCCAATCTGCAAAGCAAGCGGCGATGAATCACACACGATCAAATACTGCCCTCAAAATCAGCAGACACAGGGAAATGGGCAGCTTCCTCCTCCACCACCAAAAGGGCCAACCAACACCAAGACGACGCGTGGGATTTTGCCGCCAAAAAGACGCTAAATAAACCCCCAAGAACATAAATATGAATTAGGAGTACCTTATCACAGGGTAATGTAAAGAGTTTGTAGCAAATTTATAGTTTATATTCCAGTTTTTTGGCTTTACGAAGAATGGTTATTGTGTTATTTGTTTACCGCCACGAGATCGTTTTACTTGTCGAGTGAGTTTGTCCTCAACTCGATCGCGGTATTAATTTATTAGTAGGTATATATTTTTACAAAGTATGACGACCACATATGGATTGTAGAAGATATGTTACTCAGTGTTTTATTCACGTTTAGTTTTTTGATCGCTGCGTTTTAAAATCATTGGAATTTTTGACTGTCCCTTTCACTTTTTACCTCATGTTTAACGAAAGTGCAAGCTTTTCGATTTCAGCTCGTATTATTAATATTATTATTATTACTATAATTCATGAATGGGATATACCTCGTTTTTCATACGTACTATCATCTAGAAATCAATTTCCAAGAAATACCCTAAAAAAAAGGCTGTATTCAGACGATCTTTCGCGTGACAACGTCTTTAGGTTTTTCAAAAATATGAATTCAATCTTGTGCTCCTTATTAATATAGAGTATTAATTTATCAAATATGTACCATTGTAAAATTTTTGAATTATAGCTCAAATATTCAGACGATATTGAATTTTCACCCCTTAAAGTGTAAAGTATTTTAAATATGAAAAGTTTGATTGCGAATTTTCGCCCAAAATGACAAAGAAATGATTTAAGAATGTTTTTACAATCCCTGCTCTTAGTCCAGGGTTATTCTTTTCAAAAACGTTTGTAAAAAGAATTGAAGTAATAGATTGAAAATTTACACTACTTTGAAAGTAGTTGACCGGAACAGATCTAGTAGAATAAAGATTTTTTTCAATGAAATTTATTATTAATCTTCAAACAGCAGTTGCTGTTAAGTTCAAAATTAAAAAGTTAAGGTTTAATATTTCTAAGAGTTTTTAATATTATTAACTGATTATATTTCCTTCTATATTCCAAGTAAGGAGTTTCAAAAGCATGTAAAAGCTTTATTTATATATAATTGCAATAAGAAGCAAACAATTTGTACGGTTTTATCGTAAAAAATGGAAGGAATTAAAGCATGGTTGACATTTCTACTCCGAGTTGTTGTGTTTGACTTGGCTGCGATCTTCCAACTTTTCGCACTCGAGTATTTTTTCTTGGCTGTCAAACTTGATGAATTCCTCGGTCGCGATGAAATTTTTAGAGCGAAATTCATCCATGAGCAGTCGACTAAACAGCCATATATAGTTCGTGTTAGCGGTGGTTTGAGCTAATGTAGCTTATTAAAGTCATTAGAAATTGTTGTTCAATGAAATTTTGCAGTATGATTCTGGAATTGACTGGGCGAAGCGTGGATCAAGAGTTACAAGCGCTTAGTTAATGTAAACAAATGGTGTGATGTATTTTCTTCGGGGGAGGAAAATCAAATCTGATGTTAACCTTCACCACGGCAACTAGTAATGTTATTTGCATTTATATGGCCTTATTTCTCGAAAAGTCGCAGCTTGAAAAGCAGGCTCGTAGTGTTCATGAGATGCGAACGGGCAACAGAAGCACAGCCAAAATCACAGCTTTGTTCGCTGGACTGCTTGATGTCAAGCAAGCCAGCTGCATATTAGCGAACGAATAAAGTTGATTGTCGCATCGACAAGGAATAAACTCTAATAACTAAGATTTAATTTGTGGACCTTAACTTTAACATATATAAGTGCGAGGTCTATTTGGCGCGTTTTGAATTAGATATGAATCAAATTTACTACAACAAAGCCAAGAAACGTGCGATCAAAACAAAGGAATATAGCGACACAAAACATGCTATGCAAATGGCCGCTTCTAATAATTAAAGTAACTCAAGCGAATGAAGGCTTGTCAAAGTTAGAACACAAGAGAACCATTCTTTATCTTACAAGCAAACAGGATATCCAACATCGTCCAATAACAGGGCTTTTATATTCAGCGTGCGGCGATCGCTTGACAAAGAAGAAGACATAGTCATTGTGATGTAAATAGTGCGATAATTGCACCTCTGTTACTTGTGTATTTATGTACAATGTGTACGTAAAATTTCTGCTCTCTCGAAAGCTCTTAGAAATTCCTTTTGGACCACAGCCAAATCGTTCTCAAATGCAAACTTTTTAACGGAAAACTTTCGATTATGTTGTAGTAAAGGTATTTTCTTTCAAAGGTGGCGAACTTCTCTTCCCGGAAAGAATAATTCTGTTACGGAAACCAGAACTGCTTGGAATAGTCGAGGGAGTGTGACACTAAAAAGGATGATAAAAGATATGCTGGGAAATTTGGCTAGTTTATTTTCTACCCAAGGATGTGTATATAGTTTTGAGATTTAAAAGAGAAGAAAAAGCATTGTTCTAACGGCAACAATGAACAAGTTTTCGCGCCATTTTGTACCAAAGTTTAAACAATAGGTGGGAAATACAAAACGTGGTTTGCACGTGTAATTCAATATACTTGCTTGGTTTGCGCGGGAATAGCACCATAATGCTTCATCAAAACATAAATGATAGGAAATCTAATCTCAATGAATCGAGACTCGCACTTTCGATACGATTCATAAATTATTTTTTGTTTCGGTACTGTCAAAACTTCAGTTTACTTGTCCCCACGAGGATCGAGAGAGCATGCTTTTCATGCCTCGCTTGCTTTTCAACAATGAATACTCTATTTATAGCTTTCTTCGTCACCGCGAGGATATAATTTCTGCGTTGTTTTTGATAGGCAAGCCAAAGTTCCATTAACATGAGTTATATTTTGTAGAGAGAAGTCGGAAGGCTTTTCAAGTACGTAAATAATTGCAGTTGTTTTTGTGCTGAGTCTCGAAGTTCCAGAAAGGCACTGATATTTATGATTTTGAAACGTCACAATGAAGGAAAAAAACGGAAGAGCCAACGAAATCGAACCAAAACAAACCAACAAAATATACATAACGAACTGTGTAACAGAGGAACGTTTCTAAAGGAGTTTCACATTTTAATCCTAAGAATTGCGAGAAATATTCAGCAAAAAAGCCTAAGTAATTGAAAATCACTTAGTGAATGCAGACATCATAGAAGTCGACCCCCCTAAGCGAATCAACAATGTAGCCTTCGTAACGACCATCATATTCAAAAAATATCATTTGCATTCCTCTAACAATGATCTAGCAATACAAAAATCTGTCATAATCTTGTTATCTTGTATTTCTATACGCTTTCATTTTATCCGGAAGTTGGTGTCTCCTCGTTCTAATGAGCTGTGGTTGGGCAAAGCTCCTCAGGAATTTTCGTCATTTGAAAGAAATTTTTGTTCAATTCAAATTAAAGGATCTAGACATCGATCGAAACCTCCTTTCTTGCCAATAGCTAATATTCAATCATTTTACTAATGCATTCAGGTCAAAGAAATATCCAGAAATCTTTTTTTTTTTTTTTTTGAGCCCTCAGGACTATAGGCTATGCCAGAAAAGTCAAATAATAGCAATGTTTGACATGTTACGATCTTTTTAATGTGGCTTTTCCCTCTACTTTATACATATCCTTGGTAACGCTAACAGCACATGTTGTCGCCATAGGCTATTTTTTGATTGAGTAACTTTTCCTGAACTCTTTAGATGACAGAAAGACTGGAAAATGATTGTTTAAAATCTGCTTCTGAGACCAAAATGAATTAATCAGTGATTTTATTATTTTGCTGATAAGGAAGATAGTGGTGGCTTAAATTACTGACTAGTGACACACAAACAATTTTTTGAATCGCAGAAACTGTAAAACAATCCAATGGGGGGTGCTTTTTTTTTACGCTTTACAACTTGGATTAACGGGGTAAACAAATGGGGCTCACCGTTTAGAAGGGTCTTGACAGATGGGATAGACTTCTTTGATTTGTGGCAAACAAGGGGTGAACTTGGTGATTGCGATATGTTTGCAATAGAATTAGAGTAAATTCTAATTGCGAAATAGCAAAACGAGAAGCGGGAACTCTGTCCGCAGCATTTAACTGGCCTCCTTATAGCAACTTCTAATCCCTTGAGAGAGCATAGTCTGAAGATTTTCCCATCTGTAGTGTTGAAAAATATTGATAATTTTTGGATACTCTCACTCGGAAATAAAAACTATTTTCTAGATCCAATTACGACGAATAACATAAGCTGAATGACGTATTTGATTACGCTGATATAGTCAAAGAGAGAAATTGAGCATCCCACGTAATGACAGTGAAAAATACATTAACCTCGACTGCACAAGAACATTAAGGGTGCTCGAGGTCGACAGATTTTTCCCTTGACTTGTTTTGGATTCTTTAGTAGTTATTTACATACAACTTCCAACTGAATAAACAGGCAAAAAAGTTATTTAACGTTACACTGGCTTCTTTCCAAGCGAAGAAAATTTCGCGGGCAGACGTGCCTCCTGGTGTGTCACGCTGTTTCGATATGCTATATTTGAAATTAAAGCTTTGTTCTCACGATCTCTGGGTCCTCGACTTTAATCCGGAATCTTGACGGTAGACGAAATATTCACTCTTATCCGTCAACACGCTTGCCACTTGATAGAAATGAACTGGAGTTACACAACACCATCTTCTGAATGAACAGCTACCAAACAAGAACTTTATTGAATCATTTTATCAATTTATATAACTTGAGATGTCGTAAAATGTGGCAAATCTTTCCCATTCAAATTGTTGTCTCCCATCTATTTCATATTTCTTAAAAAGTCAGATAGATTTTATTTCCAATTTTTTCAGCATTTCGCCAAAAAATAAAAAGGTATTTTTTAATGTTCTCTTTAAGAAGTCAATTGATTATCAGAGAATGTTTGTATTATTTTTGACTCTGTATAAAAGTAAAAAACAAAAATAGTGATAACGATCTTAAAGGTATTCTTATTGGTCTCTATGGAAACTCAGCTGTTGCTGAGCAATAATATTTTTTCAGCCCAGGACTTATCAAGGATACAAAAGCAGAGAAATTTGAATAGTTTTCGTTTTATTTGGTTTAACATTTTAGATAATTGTGCATAGCTTACAACTTTAATACTGGACATGTCTTATTTACTGAAATTTCACAAGTGCGTGATGTATGAAAGCTAATAACCTCAGTCACCAATTTGAACAAACTCACTATTCACAATCAGCTTTTTATCGCTTTCAAAAACACACTGTAATCATAAATGAGCTTTTTGAGAATTTAAATAAACAAAGGCAAAAGAAAAACAACATCAAATGAGATGGTTTTGAATTACAAGTTTTTCAAACTTAGTTTTTACCCTTTACTGGGAATATTTTGGTTGCATTTAATCGATCAGATATATGAATATATTTCGGATAGGTTATAAATCGTTAATTAAATCCACGACGCACTATACAAGAAAAAATACCATGTATCCTTGGCGGGACTCGAACCCACGTCTTCGGTTTTCTAGTCCGACGTGTTACCGCTACACCACAAGAACCAACCACGCTGGGAAGGTAGCCGGTCATTGATCATATAGGGCAATCGTGGGTGATCCCGGTGCGATATTTTTCTCTAAGTGCGTCGATCAGAGCGATCGGAGCGTGCAGAATAATTTAACGTCATTTGTAAATTGTTTCATCATGCATGTTACAAAAAAAGTCAAATGTTTGAACCTTCTGCAACATGCTTTGATGTGACTGTGGTGTGGTAATGGTAGTAATACTGGTGGTGGTGGTGGTGGTGGTGGGTGTAATGGCACTAATATATTGCCAATCGAAAACCACTTTTTTTATTGCTCCCTTAGTACAGTACCACTTCTGTTAGGATATGTTTAGTTATATTGTTTGGGAGACCAATCTATTGTTTTCAAACCAATCATGAAACTCATTCCAGTTGGTACAGCATGGCTTGGTAATGGTGGTGGTGGTGGTGGTAGTGGTGCTAAAGGTGCGGTAATGCAGGCAATAAAATCATGCAACTTGTCATGCAACATTGTGTTGCAAGTTGTAGAGCGAAGTTGCTCATATTACCACTCCGTGCTCAACAAATTTTCTTTGTTGCACAAAGTAGAAGCCATCTCTCTATTACAAAGCCAGTTGTCTTCATGGGGATGGCAGTTGATTTCAATACTCCAGCTTCGAATTCTCTGTTATGCAGGGTTAGCCTCATTATTGTGTAGAATATTCACGTGTTTCAGTGAAGGTCCATGGAATTTCAAAGTGTTTGTATTGTTTTAGTTGTTTATCCTTTGTTTTATCATTGGTA
Organism: Heteractis magnifica; assembly: GCA_011763375.2. Taxonomy (NCBI): domain Eukaryota; kingdom Metazoa; phylum Cnidaria; class Anthozoa; order Actiniaria; family Stichodactylidae; genus Heteractis; species Heteractis magnifica. The sequence goes on from JAADYU020028894.1 coordinate 8,116, forward strand.
TTTGTGAATATTTTGACACTGAAATGAGGCCAACCCTGCAAAAACAGGTCTTTAATCTAGACATACAGCAGTATTTGCAAATTTGAAAAAGATCTATTAAACCTTTTATTTGGGGCATATATTTTGTCCCATTTCAGTCCATATGTTACTCTTTTGGGAATAATATTTTTTAAAGCACTACTAAGAGACAAGGAAATGATTCTCCTAAGGATCTGAGATGGGAAATGTGATTGTTAAAGTAAAAGGTCCATTCTAACTAATACTACTTCCACTATTTCAATCACAACTTCAATTATTACCAATATACGCAGCGAAAGAGAAAACTGCCCTCTTGGACACACGTGCTCAGCAGGCTGCAAATGACTTGAGCAGGCTGATAATACATTATTAGCCCTACTGCTGATTGGCTTTTTGTTCATCATCCGATGGATTTTAGTCTTTTAGTGTTTGGCCTTGTTTATTGATAATGATAATAAAATGACTTTTGTTGGGAATATTGTTTATTTGCGCCTTGTAGTGTCATTTGCGTCCTTCACTGTGCTCAGGCCACAAATGACACTACGCGGGTGCAAATTAACAATATTATTCCCGACAAAAGTCATTTTATTGTCCTATTATTTCAAAACCCACAAGTATTTATCCAAATCGATTCTGTAAATCTCTGCACATGTAGTTCCAGTATTCCCTTCTTATATAATCCACATCAGTTGACAGCTTTTGACACAGCTAAAAAGAAATCAAAGTGGATTAAATTAAAGCTATGTTAATCATCAGATGATAAGACAATAACAACTTTGAATTCTTTATATACTGGGAAGCCATTTCAGTATTATAGCATTTACTGTGTTCATTTTTTAAGTCAGTACCATACATTTTCCACTTTTGAGTGTATTGTTGTTCTAGTGCTTTCGTACTAAATAGGGAAGGGAGACTTTTCACTTATTTTCCAGGCACAACCATTGGATTAAATATGCAAACTATCACTTTTAAAAAAGGAGGGAAATCAGAGAATGCAAAGAATTCTTTATGACAAGTGAAAGAACAATACATTGGGATGTCTACAGTGTTTAGCCAGTGACCTCATCCCTTAGAATCAAAAGCTGTACACCACACATAACCAGTGACCCACATAACAATAAAGGTCCATATACACTAGGGGTTTTGCTCCAGGGGCAGGTTCCCAGGTTATTTTGCACAACTATTACACATGAGAGAGGATGCTGCAGGAGCTGACTGCAAGGTGTGGTCATGCTTGCTGATATTTAAGCAAGTTAATATCAAGGAGCTTGAGCTGGGGGCAAAATTCTGCTTCCACAACCCTTTTTACATGAAATCTTTGGCGTACACGAAGGAGCAAAATGACCCTGCAACCTGCTCTCAGAGCAAAACCCTTAGTGTGTATAGGCCTTAAAAAGATAATTTCTTTTACCTCAACTGCCTTATCTAAAGTCCTTGGCTCTGCCTTCTTGGTTTCTAGTTCTTCTTCATAGATATCAATCAGGGTTGCCATGAGATATGGTGAATCAATACCTCTTGTGTACATCTCATCTAGAGTATCCTTTAGTCCTGGATAATTGCTGAGGCCTTGCTTATGAAGGATGCTGTAAAAAGATAATAAACACTGCAGACTGATGTGGGAACAAGAATCTTATTCTCAAATGCAGGAATAATTGATGCAGAGAAAACCAATGGTGGTGGTTTGGATACGTGATCTTAATTAGAATAAAATTTGGCCAACTTTCACTCTGATTTTCTCCTAGAATTATTTATGGTTTGAGAAACTAGATCAAACATGGAAAAATCTGAGCATTTCATCCTCTATCCAAAAACCTCAATGTTGATTAAAAAGCCTGTCTGTGCCTTGTTTTTCAACCCACTTCTCTGTGTCTGAATAAAACAGATGAAACATTCTTTTTCATGTTTGATCTATCGCTTGAAAACACCTGGATATTTTTTAATCTATTTATAAATTTATCATTTAAAGTCAAGAGATCCCTGGGTCGCAAAGGTGGGTTGTTTATGCCTTCAGCAGCAAGATTGATAAATATCATTATGACTGTATATTCCAAAACACAGTTCTCAAAAAATGATCATAATTCAAAATCTTTGAATAAGACAAAGATCAAGATAAAAGACTTTGTAACTTTGCAGAAAATTGAATCTTAACTTTTCCTTTTTGATTAACGAGCTTCATGGATAGATCATGATAAGGAAGCTTAGAGATAATCCCTCTAAAAAAGATTGGGATTTGGAGATAAAACCTTAAATACCTGAATTCAAATGATTGACATACCCTTTGAGATAGTTCCAAGCACTTTCATTGTTTGGAACTTTTTCAATTAGTTCCATAGTGAACCTAGAAATATATATATAAGCCAAAGTTAACCAATTAATAATATATCCATATGTTGAGGATACTTCAATGTCTAAGGGTCTGTTCTTTCTGTCTGTCTGTTCTCTCTGTCTGTCTGTCTTTCTGTCTGTCACAGAGTACAAGAATACCACACTTACTTTACTTCTTGTTGAATAATGTCATCAGTAAACCCCTTATGTGACAAGACAAAATATCTTTGATTCCAAGCAGAATTATTCCTAAGGTCCTCAGATAACAGTTTATCCACATATTCCAGTTCATTATCCCAGAGATTAAACCTCTTGATAACCCACTGCCGATGTTGCCAGGCATGGTAGTTCTTGGCATCAGGACGTAAAATAGAACTGGTGAATTCAAGTTCTTGATTTGCTTCATTGAGCCAGTCAACCAGCATACGTCTATGATACCTAAATGATAATACAGAATAAAAAAATCATTCATTTTCTTAATCTGTGTATGTGTTGGACTGCAGATAGTAATGAAAGAGAATTGACTGATCTTTGCAGTGAAAGATGTCAGAGTAACTTAAGCAGTTACTAATACTGAATCATCTCAGAAAAATTCTGAGACTTGAACTAGATTTGAAAAGATTCATAATTTTTGAACAAAGATATAAAAATTTGCTAATTCAGCGGTGTAGCCAGGATCTTGCCGTTGGGGGGGCCCAAAACCCATTTTCAAAACATCAGTAATTCGTGTGAACTTATCACATGACTACTTAGGTGTTTTGGTTTCTACAGCGTGAGGATGACTTTCTTTGATACAGTCACTGAGTGAAAATGATGAATTCAGTGCCTTTTGCAGCATTAACACACACTGATTCATTACTGAAGATCAACAGGATGGGGGGGAGCAGGGCTCCCTTGGTCCCCCTGGCTATGCCCCTGTAATTAACTCTGAATAGTCACAAACTCACCAGACTTGGTAATTTTTTGGCTGATCTTCAATCACTTCAGTGACATATGCTAACTCCTTGGTTAAGTCTTTGTTTAATGCCTTCAAAAGCAACCTACGGTAATGCCTGGAAAATTGGAAGAAGGCAAAACAATTCTTGGTCGTCTATTAAACTCCAGGCCAACAAGATAAACTTGTACACAAGATGGTACTTATATCTATGTATAATGCAGCATCATTGTAAGACAATTAGCCTGATTATCTGGCTTAGAGGAGTCAGTTCCATTTGTGTCAACTATGCAGGCTACAAGACAATGGAATTGAATTGAAATTGGGACAGCCAGTTGGAGACTCACAAGCACCAGCTTTTATCTATATAGTTTCCGAGGCATAAAGTACAACACTTGCTCTTTGCATATCACACACAACAGAAAACTGCACTGTAATCTGCAAGAGTAGAGTCAACTGCTTTAGAAACTCACCACACGGTGTAGTTGGCCGCATTCAAGGTGATTGCATCTTCAGTAAGTGCAAGAGCTCGCTCACTCATCTCTCCCGACTTAAGAATTGCCCTGAAGTAGTCATAAACATCTTTAACTGAAAATAAAACCATGCATAATTAACAATAAAAATACATTGACAATTAATTAATTAATGAAATTTTATTATAAATTAATTAATCTATTTATTAAAAAATGATATCTTAATATCAAGAAAACACACAAATATATATGCAAAAAGCATTTCAGTTTAGAATAATAGAATGGCATATGAAAAAGTAAAGTACAAATTTTAGTCTCACAATTCGAAAACATTAGCTAATGTTCATAATACGTACACACAGCAATGGTAATTTATTTCCCATTTATTTTGTTCCTATATCTAAGGCATTGAACGTCCTAATATTCCATCAAAATGCCATTGTTAATAAACATATCGCTTAAAATTCTCCAGAAAATGTCCAAGAAGCTTTTCTATTTGATGCAAAATTAAAACTCCATCGGGTGTGACTGTAAATTTATGGTGTTCCTACAGGAATTCTTTAAGATCATTGAAAAACATTTATAAATTAACTTACATCGTTCAGAATACGCAATAGATACAACTGGGTTTGGCCCATCGTCTTGTTGGACTGGAGTTACGTCTTTCCAGTCATCTCTATCGCGATAAAAGACGAAAGAAACTTGCTCGTCTTCTTCTGAACTGTTGTCCGCCATCTTGACACAAGGGTGGAGTGAGGTGCCTCGTTGTCGCGTGACAGCCCCCCTAGGTGTTTCATGGTACGGTTACTGCAATTTGCATACGATGGATTTCTTCTAAAAAGACTTTTGAAAACGGCGCATACACATCATAACAGTTTTTAGAGGTATATACAAATATAGTGATGACATTTTATTTAGTGCGACATAATTATTTCTGTATAAATCGTAGTATGAAATTGGCATAAGCGTACCATGAAAAGTAATAGCCTTAAACAACTGGGCTCACTGTGGTATTCTCATTTTTTTCCTCATTTTTGCTTTCTATTTTTTCTCTAGCTTTCTTTTCTTTTCTTGAATTTAAGGGATCATTTGTTATTTATGCAGGGGGGGGGGTAGCTCTTGGCAAGATTAATCCAAACACCAAAAAAACATAATGACCCCCTCGTACATAATGCACCTATCAATGTTTAGCCCCAGGGTGGGAGGGTCAGACAACCCAGGGGGAATTAACATAGGATCTTGCTCCTTGGGTCGGACATTTCACAAGTACATTTTCTCCCAGAGGAGGGGAATTCAACACTTGACAGAATAAGAGAGACTGGAAGAAGGGGAAAATTTGACGTATTTTTTTAATAACTATAATGTGTATTATTCTCGCCAGCTACTTGTATATTTTCCAATAGACCTTTCCTGAATTCACTTCGATGATCACGAAACAATGGTTCCAAGTCAAGACTGAACTTGATTCTTTTATTCATCAAGGCCAACCTCACCTTGAAACCATTGTTTTGTGATCATCCAAGGAAATTCGGGAAAGGTCTATTGTAGTGATGGTTAACTTGATAGTTCACACTGCTTTAACCTTAACTACACACTATGATAAACTTGTCTATTGTTTATATTTATTTTGTATTTTATTTTTGTATTATTATCTAACTGTGTATCTTGTAAATACAAACTAGTTTAACTTATATTTTTAATCTTACATCATGTGTAAAAAAGAATTTGAACTATTTCTGTACAGACTGACTCTTTCACAGAATTTTTCACAGGGTTGTAAATAACTACCATTTTATTTTTGTACAACTAAAATGACTAAAACAAGATCACCAGTTTCACTCAGTTGTTTCCACTCACCTTCCCTTATCCTCTTATGCACTCAGAAACTTATTATGTGACCCACATAAAAAATTAATGTTTTTATTTTATACCTGATTGCAAATTAGGGACCATCCATTTCTATGGGCAGGGGGGGTTGGTGAGTTTCCAGAATCTGTCTATGAATATTTACCTGATCCCCCTCTACATATAGTTTTTTAGCCCCCAATATGACCCAAAATTTTTGGCTGATGCCCCCTTTTGAACCAAATTTTTGGTAGAATGATTCCCTTAGTGCGAACCTTTAGAATGTTTCTGGTCCATGTACAACCCTTGACTGACATCTCTCAACTGCTGGCTTGGATTATTATTTGAAATAATATTTGAGCATTTTAGAAATATGAAAATTATGTTACATTGACAGCCAGTTGGTTCTTGTCTCAACATACTCATTTAAGCATGATTTGCTGACTGTCAACATCAACACAAAATGTGCTACAGGAGCTGTAGAATTTATCCAAATCTTATGAAACTTAACTGATATTTTCTTTCTTGTGTGTAAAAGAAAATGAAGAAAGGTTAAGAACCTTTCAGCATGAAAACTTATGAAACTTGGCCTGAAGAAATATGAGCCAAAATGTGCATCCAAAATGTGCAGTCAAGTCATGTTAGTGGAGTGTTGAAAACTTTTAAGTTTTAGTGGTGAAGAATCCACAAAGTTTTGAAGTTTTAAAGTACTGAAAAAAAAATTAATACTTTCTTTCATAGCCCATGCAGTACATAAGTTTCTAGTATCTGTATCGGCGTTTCCTTGGATCAAAGTTAGTATCATTTCTATTCCAGTAATCACTTTCATACCAATTCAGTTCAGAGTTATTAACACGGTAACCTGAATGATAGGGTTCAAATCCTCTTTGAAAATCCATTCTTCTGTTGTAGTCATTGTAATTTCTCTGATGATAGTTATAATCCCAGTTTGGCCTTGTACGACTCAATCTTCTTGGATTTGAATGAAAGCTTTGAGAGGAATGTCTTTCAGGATATCTTTGCCGATGATAAGGATCATCTCTTGCATATTTTTCTTGAGTGTCAAAATCGTTTCCATAATCATCTTCTCTAGGAAACCTTCTCTTTCTGTTGCTCCTGTGTTCAGAATATTGAGGAGCTGAATAACCTCTTGCATCTTCTCTTGCTTCAGATTCATGTTCCTCTTTTGAGTCCATTCTGCATTGAACACTGCTTGAAGTTGGATTATCAATAGACAACTTCTCTTCAGATTTCTTAAAATCTATATCATGACTGGAAAACAAGAGTAGGTGAATTGGCAGAGTTAAACCAAATTTTTTGGACTTGGTAGCTGCTTGAAGTATTAGCTGAATGTCTATGGTAGTTTTCTTAAAACTCACCCTGGTTTTCGAGATTTGAGATCTTCTAAATAGTTCTCTCTCTCTATTGGATAACCTCTTGAATCATTAAAAGCTAAGAAATGTGGAAAAATGTTGAATTGTGTTAGCCCCTGCTGTAAAATTATTATTGTTTTAATTGTATTTATGGAACTAGTCAAGCTCTCCAATTGACTCCCCACAAAAGGGACAGGGGTGCTCGTCATACCTTTTAGGGGTTAAAATTGGTAGTTTGGTACCTCTTAGGGTGGTGTTAATTAAAAAGGATCTCCGAGTTGGTTGGTACCTTTTATGGCATTTGCTGGTAAATGAAGCTTCTTTTCAAAAAGTACTAGGCTTTTTAAACTTTTTCAAGCTAATGTCTTTACTACTATATGGTACCATTAGAGGCAAAACTCCTTTGTTGCCATGCCCACCAGGACAAGACTTGGGTACTTTAAAGGGGTCATTTTCAAACTTTCCTACAAGTACCCCTAACCCCCCCTTATTTATGGGAGTCCCCCTGGGCAACAGTGTCCATTGGGTCACTGGTGGAATTAACCTGTATAAATAAATGTTTGCATTCATTCATTTAAAGTGTAGAAAAAATATTTCTCAAAAAATGGTTTACCTTTAATGGAATCTTCAGGTTGGTATCCTTTGCAGTCAATCAGGTATCTGTGAAGTATGCGGTACTTAATTATTGATACAACCTAAATTTTGATGTAATAGAGTGATGACACTTAACCTGTGAAATAGTTCTTAGTCTAACAGAGATTATTAGACACTAATTCCATTGTTTACTTTTGTGTCTATTTGTCTATTAGGCTTTAACTATTAGTTTCTGTTTCATGGCTTAAGTGCCAGCACTCTATACACTTAAAATGACAGCAAAAAGCTACTAAAATGCAATTCATTCATGAAATATTATTTACTAGACTTGTACATTTCAGAGGGCTGACCCTTCTTACCGACAAACCATATATCCTGTTCGGTTCAAGCCGTGCGTACAGTGAACACCAACGAGTGCTCCTGTCAACATAAAACCGAGATAATCATACATCATTTGAGTTTTACAAACCAAAGGAGACTTGACTGCACAAGGAATCTTATTACCTTACAAAACTGAATTATAGAAGGAAATATATATTTACCAGTCTTATTGTTATCAAGAAATGAATGCACTTCATATTCAAACCTATAAATTAAAAAATGTTGTGAAATTAAGAAATTTTTGAGGATTTCTAGTGGTATGTCCTCTTATTTTCCATGGTTTGTGTCATCAAATCATCTAAATTGTTAGGGATTTAGGTGGGTAGTGGTCTAACTAGGGCTTATAAAGCCCACTATATGAAAACTTTACATGAAAATTACTAGCAAGTTTCAGTGGTCTATACCTTTTAACATCTTGTTCTTTGGGTATTTCATGTCCAGGGCACATCATTTTCTTATAGATAATTCCATTATCAGTTAATTCCTAATTGGAATTAAAATAAACTATTATTAAAAACTTACGGGGCTTTCATTTTGGCATGGTGGGAACGGTGAAATTGTGGGAGGTTAAGTTATCTTAAAGAATTCTTTTATGAGGGTAAGCTGCAGGGGCAAAAAGTATGAGTTAAGGTGGCTGGCTATTATTGAATCAAGTTTCTGAGCCCACAAGCATGCGCATGCATAATTTCCACTGAATTACCATAGTAACCTTTGGAATTTTACTGAAAAAGATTGAAGAACCATACATGTTTTGAACTTCAAGAAGGTAAAAACCTCAAATTTTGCACGGGACCCTATACTTTTTACATGCTTATTTGAAAAAGCTCTTAAAAATCCATGTCATATCAAAATTTTTCAAAAAGTTAAATATTAGAAGTACTTATGAAAAAGTGAAGTTTTGTACGAATTTCTGCTCAACTTGATGGAACGTTTTCTGGGCACTGGTTGAACAAAATAAACCAAATCCAGGTATTTTCATCTCCTTATCTTAAAGTTATTTATGCCATGTTGTAGAATTATCAACCAGTTAATATCTGTACAAATATTGTCTTCGTACATCCATTATCTTTTGAGTTTTAAATTTTTTCCTACTCACTTTGGCTAACGAGATTTTTGCTGCCAAAACTTATAAACACCCATCCATTCAAGCTTGATTATCTCAAAAAGTAGTTTGGGACACCCTATTTTTCTGTTCATATTTGAAATCAGCATTAAATTTCTGTTAAAAACGATGCTATTTTAAAACAAGTTAAATATAAATCCAATAGTAGCCAGTCACCTTAAGTCTTGGGGGCTGTAGTGGGGGGGAGGTAATGAAATTTGAACTCTCCACAGTGGGGTGATTTTGAAATGTGCAATAGCCATGTCCATAATTTTGCCAACCTATGTTCTCTTTACATTTGCTTGCTCAAAAAAATTCCTGACATTTGCCACATTTTTATAATTTCCCTGACCAAATGCAACATTCCCTGACCTTGAAAAACTTCTAGATTTCCCTTTCAAGGTCAGTGGGAACCCTGTAAGAATCGCATGGAGAAAGGCTCTGCATGAATTTATAGTAAATTATTATATAAACTATAGTGTTTTACAAGGATTTCTACCACTGAGAAATGTCATATCTCAGCACACGTAAAAATACGATATTTTTCACATGTGAAAATATCAACCAATCAAATTTTAGTATTCAGTGGTA
>JAADYU020028895.1:0-10379 GCA_011763375.2 Heteractis magnifica
GAGATCATGTTACAGTTACCAAATATTCCTAGATATGGTGCGTGACGGGGTGGCGATCATATTACATACTATGACAAGTCGGCGATCTGAAATCAGAAATCTGAGCCAGACAATTCACCAGGAGTACAGGTCATCACAGAAAGGTGGTGTGTCATATTAAGCTATTTAGTAAAAGCCACGAGCTGTAAAATTATTTTAAAATTAATTTTAAAAATAAAAATTAATTTAAAAATAAATTTACAGCTCATGGCTTCAATTTCTCTTGGTCCCAGATTTCAGATTTCAGATCTCTGACTGACAACCTTTTTTGAAATAGGTGTATAATAGATAACAAGGAATCATCATGAACTGTTATGCAAGTAAGAATCTTAGACACCATTATACTTTTTAAAATGATAAGAAGGGCTCTCAAGCACTTTGAACTGGAAGGATCATGAATTACATGAACATGGATTGTTAAATGAGGAGGTAAGAATTTGACTTTACTGGTATCACATGGAAATAGAGTTTTTAGTGTCATAGAACACATCGCATTATTACTTATAAGTAATGCAGGTCATTTTTGAGGGAAAAAAAGGATTTTAGCACCTTTAATTATATGATATGCTTAGAGGCAGTGACTAATAAAATTCACTCTGGCTATTTTTCACCATAATTTTGAAAGTTATGTGCATTAGGTCATGGTATTTTTATTTTGCAATTGCCACACCCCCTCTGCCTTCATCCCCAATATAATTGGTCTTGTACACATTGTTTCTTACTGTTAACGTTTTGAGCCCATAAAAGCCAGCCCTGCATAGAATGTTACCCAAGGTCTATTAGGTTAGAGTGATTTTGCTTTGAAACAACTCATTACAAGTAGTCAGAGTGTTATGATCAAAAGAGAAGCAAAAAATAGAATAGAATAATCTGCTGTTATCTACAGGAATAATTTCCAGACCAAGATAACATCATTCTATCTACAGTATCAGGACAGTAGATTGTGTTTTACTGGGTTAAGCACAACTGAGATGAAATCCTCTCCTGTTCAGGTTGTTCTCGATCTGTACATTATTTGACTTATTAATTGATCACATAATGAGTAATAAAATTACACCAGCGAGCTGCACAACACACACCAATGCAATATGATCCCAGTGACTATTGAGAAATAAAAGTATTGAGACTAGGGGGGAGGGGTTGTACTTTACATACAAATCATGACATTCGTTTGAGGCATGCTACAAATGACTTGCATGGATGACTGAATGCTACAAGAATTTGGTATGTATATTTCAGTATCAACCCTTTAAAAGATGCAGTAACTGATTCAGGGGTACTGGCCCAGGGACCAGGATCTCTCTGTGCATTCTACATTCTAATATTAATATAAGTGTCTGGAACCTCTCCCCCTCTCTAGAAATCTTGGATCCCCTCACACTTAAGTGAATTGGCAATAAAAATCATGAGCTGAACAGTGAATTATGGGTCCCAAATTAATGGAAACAAGACACAATTTGCCACCACCTGTCTTGATGAAACAACTGATGAAAGGGAAAAAGGAACCAAGACTGATAAGATAACTGTTGTCACATATTAAGCTTGTGATAACTCTGTGTGTCACTGTGACCAGAATATATCAATATGCCACTATGAAAAGTTCTGTATTCAAGCTTTGCTAACATGTCTCAAACGAATGATCACCAACACCACACACACACCGAGTCGTCTGTTGTCCATTATTTATTTATATTAAGAGATAAAGTTAAACCCAGTTGTAATCGACCAGCAAAAGAGTGATTTTATTTGACTCTTTTTCTTAATAATAGTTTTGCAATGAGTAGGAATTATTCCACATTATGACCTTTGAGGTCATCACATTTATGACATTATAGCGTTATACACCTATGGTGTTGGAGCCAAAGGAGATAGGAGATAGGCAATAGGTCATTCCAAGACGGAAATACATTATGGGCATACAAGTAAACATGAATAATCAAGGCATTTAAAGTGGTTTCATTGACTACATGCAACATGGAATATCTCAACACTAAGTCCCATGTTCTTGATGAGAATAAGAAGCAGAAACACAAGTCGTTCCAGGTTTTCTTGAATCTTGGAATGGCCTATCTCCTGTCACTTTTTGCTTGTTGCCTTTTGCTGTGACAACCTTTTTTGAAGTAGGTATGTTTCAGGAATACACTCATTTTGTGTTTTGGCTCTTGAACAAATAGGATTAGTCTCCAGTAAAATCACTCTGAATTTACACTGAAACATTACCTATTGGTACAAATTGATCACAAGTCAAAATAAATTGACATGAAGACTAAATTGTAAACATTTGAAATACTTAGAAAAACCTGATTTTATCATCTTTGTCATTCAACTTGCTATTATTTCTTATGAAATAATAAATCATTGTCGATTACAACTGGGTTTGACTAGCATTGGGGGGAGGGGGATCAACTTACACTGGGGGGAGGGGCCAAGCCAAATATTGGGGGGAGGGGTAAAGTCGAATATTGGGGGGAGGGGTTAAGCTGAATATTGGGGGGAGGGGAGTACTTGCATGGGGGGAGGGAAAAAATTAGTGGGGTAGGGAAGGGAAATCTACTTAGGGTGGGAGGGATTTTGAGGGCAGATATTTCATATTCTTGGGATTTTTACAGGATCTCTATAGGGAAGAAGAAAGAAAGAAGCTGGCACTTAAGATTTTTTGGTGAGTTTGAGAAAAAGAAACTTAGAATTTTTTTGGTGTTGACTTTGACATATATGTTGTGTGTGGTGGTGATCTTCATAAAAGTTTGAAATTTTTGAGTTGGTGGTTTTCTTATGTTTTTTAATGAATTCCATCTCTACACTGTACATGCCCATTTTTGACTTGCAAAAAAAAATACCTCCCCAAGGTCCTACCAACACCAAGTCTCACTGCCCCATTTTAGGCCAGGACCCAGTAGTACTAGCTGTCCTGAACAGAGCCATCTCATGAGACTGTGACCAAGAGCTGGCTGCTCTGATGTTGAAAACTGTCGTCAAAGATGTCAAACTGGAGCCCCCGACAGACCCCATGAGAGTACCGAGATGGCATGCCAGCACTCACTGTGAAGGCTAATGCAAGTAAGAGACTGCCAGACAACCATGACCCCACTACTCATAGGATTTATTGTATAACAGTGATGTAATTTACAAGTGTGATCAGTAGACTTAAGATGGTATTCAGACCCCCATAAGCATTGTGATTATCAAGCCTGGTTGGTGAAGACTAAAATAATGAAGTTTCTAGGGTCATACTAAACTTGTGAAAAATTAGTAGGTCTATCCCAAAAAGGAAACTATCACCATGTAATTTAATAGGAAAAACTACAATGACATTTATTTACACTTATCCTATCATAAGTTAAAAATTAATTCATTTCTCTAGGGGACTGGGACTATAATTTATTCACTGATAATTAATTCATTTATAAATTTATCTGAGCCTATGATGTATTCATTTGTTTGATAAATTAACTCCTAACTCCCTAAAGGCTGGACCCCATGATTTATTCATTTATCTAAGTGTTGGAATATTCACATAATTTGCCTTTTCAAAATTAAAAGAAAGACTGGCTAGGAACTTTATCTCCTCCCCATAATTGATCCCAGAATCCAATGCAAAATGGTGGCAACTTTTGATCTTGTCCCCAAATCAGCCCACAATCATGTGTGGCACAGGTTTGTTCCAGTCCTCAGTCAAATTTTGGAAAGGCAAATTGTGCTTTTAGGGTATATACTGTATTGTGCCTATACTTATAAAGATCAATTAATTTAATAATTAATTATTTTAATGTCTCTAGTAAAAACATAATCTGTTTTAGTAGTAAGTCAAGAGTTGATTTTGTAGTGGGAGTAAACCAAATACAGAATTGCTGAGATGAATAGATGTTAACAAAGGGAAAGCACTTCATTAATGAAATATGTCAAAACATGAAACAATGTTGTCAGTTCTACAAAATCCACTCTTGACTATAATCCATTTTACACTATTGGATCAGATGAATGATATACTTTTATGATTTACACAAAGTTTTCCAAAAATCCCTAACTTTTAGTGTTTATTTTCTTTTACCAGAGGGACTAGGAGAGGAGCATTAGACTATTCCCTGTTCTTAACTTAGTTTATTCTTACTTACAACCTACAATTTTTTGTTCAACATTTTTCTTATCTTTATCATTTTTAAAGATCAGTTTTTTCACCAGCAAAAAACTTCTTAACAGAAGTAAATGAAAGATAATGAAAGACCAAATGCATTGCAAGTGTTTTTGTTTTAGTAACATTTCAGCAACTACATCAATCATAATCAAATTTGAACTCGAAATATATAATTTTTTGCTCATGGTTTGATCACATAGAATTAAAATGTTAATTTTGGGACAGCTTGTGCTTATGATAAAAGTGCTTTAGACATAATTCACAGTAAAACTACTATTGGTTTTACTTGTAATAATAATTTCATTCCATTCAAGTATAATGGTTTGTTGATTGTGAGGTATGGTGTTTTCCATTCTTTGATGGCTCACCTTGTCCTCCATTCATTTCATAGTTCACATTTGCCTTTTTGTACTTGTATGCTTATGGGTCTGCATTTTTTGTGTATTATTTCATGATTCTGCACAGCTGAATTGTTCAAAACATCAAAAATAAATGTACTTTTGTTGTAAATACCAAAACCCACATTGGCACTTTTTGTTTAATTTCTGATTGTATGAAAATGCTTGAAAATGTGAAATTCACAATCTAAGTCCAGAAATAAAAATGTGGCTGAAGTCATTCACATTTTGTGGATACAAAACATGTTCAGCAGTTGCTGTAGAAAAGTTTCATTAGATTCAAATAGTTTTGATTTCAATTGCATTTCACTTGCTTTTTATTAAGAAATTTGTTATAAATGTTAATCTAATTTTAAGAATTGCCTGCCATTTGTGGTTGGAATTACATGACATGGCAGATTTTTATTAAGACCTCAGTTTCATAAACACTAAATTAGCAAGTTGTAATATAATATTTTTTCTGTGTCAACTTTTATTCAAAGTTGCAGAGACCCATTACCATATAATTTTTTGTTTTATTTGCTGTTTCTCTGGTTAAGGGCCCTTTTCAAATCATTCTACAGAAAACCATTTAGTCTGTTATATAATTATGTTTTGTAATGTTAAAAGTTTTAAAGAAGCTGAGGCCTTATTTTGCTGGTGAAAAAACTTATTAAATTACAATCCTATGATAGAACCTTCTGTATCAGTATAGCCTAACATCATTTTACTCAAGTTTAGATCCTAGAAATGATTCAAGTTCTAGTCTTCCCAGGTTGATAATCTACTTGTATGGAAGCCTGAAGCCTGTCTTATGCAAGCCTACTGATCACACCTTCCCAAGTTATCACTGTCATACCACCCATGAATAGTGCGGCACGATTGCCTCTGCTCTTACTTGCACTAACCTTCACTATGGCTGACATTTATGCCATCAGCGCACTCCCATGACATCTGCAGAGGACTACAGCTTGGCATCTTTGATGACAGCCTCCAGCACCAGAGCAGGCAATATGTTGATGATCACAGCCTTGACTCTGATTCAACAGGAACAGCATTGTTGTACTACCTTTGTGGTTTCCTGGCCTTTGGGGCAGCTCTTTTTGGTGCTGACAGGACCTTGTGGGAGGTATGACTTGTATTTCAATTTTCTGTTGTACAAATAATAAATAATAAAGGTATTAGATATAGGAGAGTGTCTCTAACTACTGGGAAGCAGGGATCTCAGTAGATTCTTATAAAATAATGTGAGATTTTTAAAAAAGCTAATTTCATCTTAACAGCAGAAGTAAATCCACTAGTTTTTGGTTAATCTACTGAGAACCCTTCCAAGTGCAAAATAATATTAGCACTTTTTGAGTGATTTTGCAAAATATTATCAATGGTAAACATAAGCCTATTTGATTTCATTGGTGCTACACTCTCCTATATCTAATACCTTTAGCTGGAGGACTGGCTTTGAAACCTAGTCTCTTGACAGTAAGAATCATGTCACTTTAAAATTCAATTTTATAATGAACCTAGGTGGTTGTGCTATTTTGTTTGCATCTCACAACTGATTGGCTAACACAGCCAATCCTTGATACTGTGCAAACTGCACATAAGTGATATTTCAAAATGTATCATATAGTCTTCACAGTTTATGATATCATGCTCAACCTCATCGAATAATTGCTTAATATTGGGAAATAAATAGATGTTTCATTTTTAATACTGATGGGTTTTTGGTTTCTGCTTAAATTTTTTGTCTGTTTGGTTGGCTTGCTTTGTTCAGCATATTTTCAAGTGCATCTACCCTAAGAGACTTGTATGGATGATTATTATTTCTTTAGAAATGGATTATGAAATGAAATGAAATGATTATTTTTAGCCAGTCCTCCAGTCCATCCTTTGTTACTTTTTTTTTTTTTTGTCAGTTTTAAGAATTGTTTTCTTTTTCCTATTCTAGCTATTTTTGTTTGGTTTCTTTTTTCTAATTTGAAAACTATTTTGTGTTTTTTCTATTTTAGCCAATTTTTGACAGAACTAGATTTTTTATAGTTTTTGTTGACTTGATCCAATAATGTTGTCTTGTATCTTCTTTTGTTGAACTTCAGTGACTTCAGTAGCAATGGCATGGCTGTACAAAGCATCATCTCTGCTGTTGTATTTGGTGGAATCTCTGTTTCCTCATCATGTGACAGATTTGAGGTTTCTGCAAGTTGTAAATAGAAAAACACATGAATATCAAAATAACAACAAAGAACAACCTTGTTTTATAATTATATTTTAGTAGCTGCAATAAAGTTAGCCAATTAACCATACATTAATACCAAGCTGAAAATATTGGGAGTGTCTACAAAGCATGCAGTTGATGTAATATATTCATAGAAATACAATAAACAACACATAATACAATGGATAAAACAACAATAGATCACAATAGATTTCATGAATACATTACATCAACTGTGTGCTCTGTAGATTCTCCCAACCTGCCTAAACACCAACTATGTCAGAGATTGAAAAATGATTATCGAGCTAGAGACAATTCAAGCACCATTCACATCAGTCACTTAAAAAGGGCAGCATTGTATTACAGTATATCTGGATACCTACCTAATGATTCCACCAGGTATAATAGTCTCATTCTCAAATAACATCTAGACCAGTCATACCAACAGTATGTCTCCCATCACATCTCGTGTTTTACAAGTAAGGATCAAGATGACTGGTCATCACTGTGGTAACTCTCCATTATTTCAGCTTTCTTCCTTGTCATCTCATTGTTTAGAGGTAGAGGCATCATTCATATGCATTATTAAGTCATCTAATGACATACTTCTGACTTGTTTATCCACATGTCAATGGTCTTGTTTCAGGCTTGCATCAAGTGACATTCTGTTTCTTCTGATCTTCTAACACAATCAGTGTCAGGTTGAGGGATATGGACTCTTGCTTCATGTCCGAGTATCATGCCATGGTTTATAATTCCAGTGAATAATAAATTCTACATATCAATAACTGCAAAGGAAACAAGATGTCAATAATAAATATTTTGTAATCTTTTAATTTTACGACAAGAGGGAGGGGTGGGTGGAATGTAGTTCAACATATTTGTACAAGACTTTCATGTAACTCAATTAAAAATACCCTCTATTTCATGTGCAGACCCTAAAACCTGTATAATTTTCTAGATATAGGTTTTCAAAACAGGAAGAAAGAGAAGCAGAACCCGAAAAAAACAAACCGAAGACAGGTTAGTCGTCACGTAACTGAACCGCGAGTCATCATTTGATAATAAAACACTAAAAAACGCAACAAAACAAAAATAATTCTTACCATTCATGGCACGTGTGTGTTCTTGACTATTTTAAGATAAGTATTAGTTCTATGAAGCTAATTGTGCCGTTCAATTTAGCTTGTAATATCGAAGCCATCTTCCTGACGAACAAACGTGGTCTTCGATATGCAAATGTGCACAGTGTCATGGACTGGGAACTAGACCACTTACGTGAGTGTCCCGCGGGATACGTCCCGTTTCTTTTCTCTACTTTCTCCTTTCGTATTTCCTTTCTCTTCTTAATCTTTCTCATTCAACATCTTTATCGTTTTTAAAGCTAATGTTAAATAGGCTTCTTTCCGCAAATGCGTT
Organism: Heteractis magnifica; assembly: GCA_011763375.2. Lineage (NCBI taxonomy): Eukaryota > Metazoa > Cnidaria > Anthozoa > Actiniaria > Stichodactylidae > Heteractis > Heteractis magnifica. The sequence goes on from JAADYU020028895.1 coordinate 8,183, forward strand.
TGTTTGTTTTTAACCAAGAGATAGGCTATGGGATAGGGTGACACCGTATCCAGCACATCCATTGCACAGCCTTCTGCCTCCACTTAGGACACGTTTAAGAAATGTTTTATCAATACGTGCCTCTTTGCTAATTATATTTTAGAATTAGATTAATAATGTTAGAATTTTTAATATAGTTTTAGTTATAATTTACTTCCTATTACCACTGATTTCATTACTGTGCGACCGCATCAGAAATACTCTTGGAATAAGTTTGCCGATTTTCGTCCGTCAATTAAACAACAAACTATCAACGTTTTTGGCTCAAACATTCCTTTTCTACATTTTTATCCACGCCTCTGCAAAGATGAAAACCAGGTTATTAAATTTAAACTTTTCAAGCCAAGTATCGTTAAAATTATGAAAGAAAAGAACAAAAAATTACACAATCAAAAGAATTTGAAAAAATATACATAGCGAATCGAAACAAAATTAATCTACTTTTCCTTGTTGCATGTTACCAAAGGAATGCAGATTTTTTAACCCAACGTTCTTTGACGGAAGAGAATCGCTAAAATTATACAGGAACTTTTCTCATGTGGTCGGGTAGCAATGAAACAAGTGGTAATACATAGTTTTTTATAGTAATGTTTCCTTTTAATGCAATCATTACGCATTCTTTTCTAGTGATGAGCATTCTTTTCTAGTGATGTGCAATCTTTTGTAGTGACGCGCAATCTTTTCTAGTGCTGTTTGATTGACGATTAATGACGGATGGTGCAGAATGTAGGCCTGAAATAAAATTTTATTTCAGACAATGGGTGACGGATTGAATGATAAACAATATGATTGATCAAAATATGATTAATGTAGGTGATGAATGATTAATGAAGATGATAAAGGAGACATGATCGATAATAGAGGAAGGATGATGCAATCAATGATAGATGACGGATGATGGAGAAGGGATGATATATGATGGATAATCAATGATGGATGATGGATGATGGAGAAGGGATGATATATGATGGATAATCAATGATAGATGATGGATGATGGAGAAGGGATGATATATGATCGATGTTCGATTATGGGTGACAGCCGATGAATAATGCAACATAGATCCCTTGCAGCGCTTGCAGCACTTTCCCACTTTACTCATAAGAATCGAGGGATATTCTTATGTAAAAAATATTTCATTTTATTCTGCAAATTGGGAATTGGTGCAGGGGTCTGTTGCGTGACGAATGAAGGATGATGAATTATAAATTGTTGGTCATAATTGATGAAAAATAGAAAAAAAGATGACGGATATGACTGGTGAATGAAGGACATATGACTATGAATGACAGGGGATGGATAACTGACGATAGATGATTAATCTTGCATAACTAACGATTGATGGTAAACCACGAATGACAAATGATAGATGATGATTATCGATGACAAATGATATACCATAGAAAATGGACGACAGTTAATGAATAATCGATGACATAATGGATGATATACAATGGATGGTAAATTATGGAGAACCTGCAGCTGATCGGAAATAAATTTTCTAACCATAATTCGTTGTGATTTTGATTGCAGGCCCGAAGTTCAATGAATTGGAAAGCAATTGACATTTTCATCTGATATATTTTGAGCCCTAGAAAAGTCCAAAACTATTATAATATGGCAAGCCAGACCAGATTGTAACCGAACAATTGATTGATTGCTGAGAGGTCCGGATTTTTCATCCGCAAAAGTTACGGACTGTTTTCGATAATTTTGTTTGCCATGCCTATAAAAACAATTTATTAACCAAGCTTGTTCGGTCTGGATGGAGAGATATTGGTCTCGTTCTTTTTTCGTGTGTGTAACCTCGCCCTATAGCATGTGTAAGTCAGATCAATAAAGATTCCGGCCGAGTTCTACCGAGAGCGGTCCCGTGAACACCCCCATCCTGACCACACGCTTGGTCAATAACCCCTATAATCAGTGAAAAATCGAAAAGCTATGCGAGAGAGGATTTTGAAAACCAATAAAGAGGGCCGAAGGTGTAGACAATCGATAATATATGTTGAATGATAGATAATTGATGATTAAAGATGGATTATAGATGATGAAATGGTAAATGATAGATAATAAGATTGTACATAAAGCCTGGTTCTCACTAGCGACGCAAGCATAAGCGCAAGCAACATACGCAGACTCAGTAGGGTACTGCTCATTA
>JAADYU020029006.1:0-10378 GCA_011763375.2 Heteractis magnifica
ACCTGATAATGAAGATTCTAAGAGCTGTTTTCCAAGATCTTCACATCCATCAGGATTACCCAAGTTTCTTCAGCCACAGGAATATGTCAAAGCAGTGCGAAGTGCCACTGAAAGAAACCGAAGACACACCATTGGAGACCTGTTTCGACGGCTCAAAAATGAAATGTTTGAGGATGTTAGAGATTATTACTTCAGCAAGCAAGCTATTCTGACTAAAGCTATTGAAACAATAGAGCAGTCTGAAGTGGACAGCCATTCCTTGGAGTCTGAGAAAAATGTCATGAGTTTCAAGAATCAGCAGCTAAGAAAGGAATTGAATATTCTTCTGTTTGGTAAAGATCTTGACGATGACAAACTGCTTGATTTGAATAAGGTGACTGAATATTTAAAAACCCTAGGCATAGAGATTGAAATACCACCAGAAGAACACAAGAAGGATGACAGTTCTCAAGACAAAGTTGGTAGTAAGGATGACAGTAAATACGATCATGAGAAATCAAAGCACGTTACTAGGAAAGGCAGACCACCTTCAGAAGGAAAGCTTTTAAAGCCTTTGCAATCTGATCCTCAGTTGAAACTGCCTAGACTACCCAAGCCAATGCAACTTTCTAAGTATGTAAGAGCTGCATTCAATAGCAAGATGAAGGAGTTTGTAGCTATTGCTCCCTCAGACAAGAGTGAAGCCCTTTCTGAAGATCAAAGTAAACCTGCTTTAAAAATCAGCTCTAGTAATCAAGAAAAGCCAACAGAAATGAATAAGTTTGTGGCAATTGCTCCTGTAGACAATGAGAATGAAGTTCTTTCAGCAGATCAAAGTAAACTTGCAGAGAAAGACAGCTGTAGTAATGAAGAAACAGTTAACATTTCATGTAAGAGTGATGCCATGCAAAAAGATCCTGCACAATATTCTTCAGTCAACAAGATTGTATGTAATTTAACCAAGTACAGAATCCATCAACAACCGAGAAGTTCAGGTGCATTGACAATAGTAACAAACCCAGAACCTTTGAAAGGCATTGAGAGTAAAAACGTAGTTCACATCAAGATTTCAAATGACATGATGAAACAAATTGGTGTTTCAGAAAAGACCCCCACTTTGAGAGTTGTTGACAAGGTTTCTGGGTCTTCCAGTACAAGGGAAATTAGCAATGAAATCAACATGCAAGAATCTGCTTTGACAGCCAAACCAATACATACAATTTCCAGACCTATGGATGGGATTAAAGACCCAACTATTGTGAAGGAGGCAACTACTAAATCTGCTTTTGTTCAGTGCACATTGCGAGCATCAACTCCAGACCATGGTAAGACCACAATTCCATCTCTTGCTACATCAAAGCATAAAGTTTCCATACCTTTGAAAACAAAAAAGGAACAAATGCCAAAAGTAGCAGAGGGAGACCAATTACAAGCTAAAGATGGTGAGACAGAGAATACTAAAAGTCCTGGATACAGTGCAGAAGAGAGTGCTGAATCATTGTTAATGGAAAGAGTCTCATGTTCAAAGGAAAACACAGCATCTGGAGATAAAGTTGCTCCTGGAAGCTCAGAAGATGAGAAAAATGTCAGCAAAAAGGTTTGCTTAGCAATAGAACAATCAGCTGGAACTGAAGGGCTGGCAAAGGGTGTTGATGGAAAAGAATCTGCAGCAGCTACAGGTACACCAAAGCATACAATGGCAAACCCACAGGTTAGTGATTCAAAGACATGTCCTCAACAAACACTGCCTTGGAATCAATCAACACCTGTTGTACAGAAGCATTGCACCACAATTAAGCCATTGCAAGGAAAACCATTGATTACAATGGCAAAGGTACAGCAAAATAAAGTGGTCCCAACTCATGTTCCAGTAACCCCACTTGATAATGTTTCAATTCAAAGTACACCAGTTACACAAATGAAACAAGTGGTTTCAACAAAAGTCCCACAGACTCTTAAAGTGTTGCCTAGGACAACAAGTGTTACCATAGCAACCAAAGTCATGCCTGTACTTAAGATGACACATCTTAAACCAGCCAAATTATCAACACAACAAAATGTTACTCTGTTACCCATAACAAGTACAACCATGGCAACAGGCAGCTCACAAAGGGTACAGATGACCCCATCACCTATAATGAAAGTGGTAACCCCACAAAGTATTGCCATGTCACCTATGACAACCACTGTCACTTTGGCAACATACCATGCACAAATGTTACAAAGGACACCAACTGTAACAAAAGTTTTAACACCACAAAGTACTACCATGGCAGCACCTGGAATGCAAATGGTAAAGATGATGCCATCAACTGGAACAAAGGTGGTATCACCACAAAGTATTGCATTGATGCCCATGCCAACAAATGCTACCACGGCAAATAAAGATACACCTGCACTGCAAATGATAGAGCCAACTGCATCCAATGTAACATTGCCACATGGTATCACAGTGAAAAGTCCACCTATGGGACCATCGCCAGCACCACATTATGTTACAATTGTACGTGCTCCATCTCCTAATACAGTGGGTCAAAAAACATTTATTGTACCTAACTCTTTGCTTCCTGGTACATCATCATCACCACCCTTCAGAATTGTCTTCAAGCCAACTGGTCAGCCAAAAGTGATAAATTCTCCATTTTCACAAATAAAGAATGCAATCCAATCCTCGAGTGTCATGGGGCCACCTAGCACAAAATCTGCTCCCATACAGCAAAGCAGCATTGCCATCACCACAAGTGTAACCACTCATACTCCAGTGACATTAAATAGCAAGGTATTCTTCCAAGATAAAATGCCCATCACAAACAAACAAGTCAGTATGCAAAGTGATGTTAATGCAAACAGTATTCCTGTTCAGTATAAACATTTGATTATGAAAGCTCCTCCGCTCCAAGTAGTTAGCATGCCTCAACCACAGCAATCTAAAGCCCATGTTAGAGTTCAGCCAGCACCAACTGCACCTATACTGTCATCAGTTGCTCCATCATCTGGCAAGCCAGCCCTGCCATCTACATCTTTATCAGAGTTACTTTTGCATCATTCTGCTGAAGACAATAACAAACCAATGGTTGGTATTCCACTTCATTCTTCTGATAAAAGCATCAGACAGTTGTTGGTTGCAGGCTCTGATACACAAGTAAAGGTACAAAATCCTACAAAGCCTTCAAATAGCCAGTCCTTGACAAGTGCTACAAATGTATTTAATGTTCCTGCACCAAAAAGTGGTTTACCTCAAAACATGGATTCAAGATTTGCTTCATCTGGTAATCAACAGCAAGGGAAAGGATTATCAGAAGCACAAGTATCTCAGTTGAGTCCCAAAACCACCTCAGACCTGGCATCAGTAGGCTCAAAGGAAACATTTTCACAGATTGAGAAAATTCTTGCTAAGATACCGTCACCAAATGTTACCAAGAATATAACAACTGCTACTGGAAACGCCTCCATCTTCAATATGCCAGGCATTTTAAGATCAGACATTGTCCACCCAAGTTGTTCTCAGAAATCAGATTATAATACAGGGACACTAACTCAGACAGTGAATGAAAATACTAGTGGCAGCTCAACCATTTGCAGCAGAAGACTACAGCTAATAGCTGATAAGAAAAGCTTACCTCAGTCACAGATGACAACAGCAAGTACAAGGGACAGATTGTCATCAAACCAAAGCCCTAATACCCTTGAAGCCACAAGGCCTACTCCAGTAACATTCTCAAATACCTGTATTACAACAGCAACGTTTGATGACACTACACCCAAGGGAGACAAGACATGTTCAGTTGTTGATAGCCCTGAAGTGGTTAGCCATATGGTGACAGCAGATACCTTGTCAGTTTGTAACATAGACAGTTCTATTCCAGATATCACAAGTGAGTTGCCAAATCAGATCTACCCTGTGCCCTCTGGATATTCAAACCAACAGAGCCTCACCACAAAGGACTGGACAGAAAGCAAGGAAATTTCCCTGGATACCAAAAAGACTAATACAGAAAAGAAAAGTGTAAGTGACTTTGAATTACAAGATGAAAGCACTGCTGAGGACTTTGATCTACTTTCCACATTTGAATGGAATAATGATGTATCTAATGACAGCAATGCAGCTTCTCCTGCTGGACATGCATAGAAAACAGGAGATAATGGCCCACTTCTGAGATATGCTTTGCCTGTCATGCACAAAGGTTTCAGTATGAAAATTTATTCTTTTCTCCTGTCATGGATAACTGAGCATTATGCACAAAACCTCACATTAAAACCTTTGTGCATGACAAGAGGGCTATTGAAACCTTTGAAAGATAGATACAGAATGGAGATAGTAGTATATAACCTGTTTAATTAAAGGGGGAGGGCTGGTGCAAATGGGGGAAGGGTCATTGTTTTTCATGATAACTCAAAGGGGAGGGTCACAAAATCTGTACAGGCCTTTGAGGGGGGTCATATCAATTTATGTAAGATGGTATGAGGGACAACAATTTTTCTGCAGTAGAAAAGGGGAGGGCATTTTTAAGAAATATACATAAAATGGAAAATGCACCAGCCCTACCCCTCTAATTAATGACCACTCCCTTAAGTAGGGAAGTGCTGTTGGCCACTAAATTCAGGTTAGGTACTTAACTTTGGTACATAATTTTAAACTTTACTGTAAGGACCTATAGATCATATTCTATTTAATCACTGTATGCCCTATCCCCACCCAAGGAAAAAAATGCAGTAAAGTACCAAATGATTTACTAGTAGTTTTGAAGAGCCTACCAAAAATCAAACCTTCAAGACATTTCCATTTCCAAAAGAATGAAAAAGTAACTAACAGTAGGTCTATGACTTTATTATCATATTTAACAATTAGACTACAAGTTCAAGTTTTCTGAGTCAATAGATAGTGAACGAGGTGCATAGCGCCGAGTTGACTATTTGACTCATAGAAAACTCTAACTTGTAGTCTAATTGTTTTAGTAGAAACCCACTAGCATATACCTTGAAATTCATACCAATATTGATGACTTTAGTGTTTTTTTAGGTCAAAATGCTGGCTTTTTCACTATTCACTATCACTCAATAGCCAACCAGATTGCAGGATTCATGATAGTGTGCCAGTGGGTTTCTACTAATAAGTATTGATATAATACTGTGGTATACAAAACTGCTTGAATTTTCCTCATGATAAATAATAGAGCACTGAAGCATTAATTTATTAAAAAGTGCAGAATGTAGCAGGGAAAATCTTTTTTATTGTGGTCATGGCATAATTGTTATAGACACACCTATTTTAAAAAGCATGGTCATAGCCTAAAGCAGCAAGTCATTTATTAAATGCAGTCTTTAATGTGCCAAAGAGACAGTGAGACATTATAACTTTATTATGAATAATACTTTACTAAGAACATTAAGAAAAGTTTATGAGTGGAAAACATGATAATGTGGTTACCACATGGAATATTGTAATAGACATTATTTGTTGTTTTCACATTACAGATTGCATGTCATTCCTTCAGGTTTTTTTCCCTTCTTTAATGCTAACACTTGAGAAGATACAATATGGATGAGTAATACAGTACCAATCAAAAGCTGCTTTTTTATTGCTCCTTTAGTACAGTACTACTTTTGTTAGGTTAGGTTTAGTTCTATTGTTTGGAATACCAATCTATTGTTTTTCAAACCAATCATGAAACTCATTCCAATCAGTACTGTGTGGCTCTAAGACTTATGGATGAACCTCAAACAAAGAAACTTATTCCCAAGATGTCTGAAATGGGAAAACATTACCCTCAAGCAAATAAGGTCTATCAGTTGGCATGAATTTTCTTGCTATCTCAGTTCAAATTATTGAAAGCCATGAAAAATTTTCATGATGGTAACTTGTGTTTTCCACTCAGAATCATAAACTTACAATATTCAGGTTAATTAAGCACATAAAATGTGAAAAGTCTAAGGACCATTTGAAATATTTTTTTGGTGTTTCAAATTTATCTTGTATGATGCTGTATCAGAAAGTCAAAAAATCTATGAGTAACAAATTAATTTTCTAAGATATATATCACAATTAATTTTGTTATTTGTTAGAATAAACTATTTTGGCCTTCCAAATAAATTCAATTGCTTCTATATTTGTTGTGGGTAGAATTAAGCTTTGAATTGGTTAATGACTTTGTATGTCAATAAATTAGTGATGTAATAACAATATGTTGCAGATGTTTATCATAGTATGGACTAACCAATTTTTTAAAGATGAATTATCATGTGGTCATAATCCTTACAAATTGAAATGGATTTTCCTCAACTATAGCCTTAACATCTCTCAAGATGTGTTATGCTGGTACCTAAAATATGTAAAACTTGACAGCCTGCATAACACCAGTTAGAAGTGAGCTCTTCATCAGTTTGCAGGTGACTGCATGTGTTCTTGCTCTTGTTGGCTTGTAATCAAGGTGGGAAAGGTGTTTTTCTTTCCCCTTCTCAAGTGAGGAGTGCAGTATATTATGGTTAACTGTATTCTTTTCTTAATAGCCTGTTCCATATTTCTTGAGGGGGATCACTTGGCTTTGGACCAGAATTGATTATTTCAGCTATCAAAGTTGCCGAGTCCTAAAAAAGATACAAAAGACTCTTTAAATATACAAAAGCAAGTAATTCCTCAAACAATTGTATTGTTCAAACCTTTTCATATAGATGTTTTTCAATTTTTGACTCTAACTGCTGCTTTTTCAAGATCCCTGTCTTCTTTCTAATAAAGCTTCCTTCTGTTATCTGTCCTTGAAGTTCCCTTTACAATATACAAGTAAAAAGTGATGATTATTTATTAAAAGCTTTCATTGTTATAATTGACTTATGCCTTAGAAAATCCAGGAACTTTTTCAAAGAATCAATGCTTTTTTGTAACTGTTTTACCTGCACTTTTTACATTTTCGTGGTTGATGAGCTGGAGCAACATCCTTTGAAAAAGTAACATCAAAATCAAAATAGGTGATCATACAATATTGTAGCCATTTGTACTCTCATAAAAAGTAGTTAATAATTATTATATTATAGAATAAAAGTACAAATCATCAGCTCAGGTAGCATTATCTAGCTTACTTTGTTCATCTTAAATATAATATTATTTATTTTCATTCTTTCAACATTTCTTGCATTTTCTAACTGGCATGGTTCAGCTTTGATGTCCTTAGGAACTTTTATACCAATTTCTGTATCAAAAATAATGAGACATACTAAACATGGCAATGATCCTTCATTTTTACAAATAAGATAAATCTTAATTGCTTATTTTAACAACAGTTAACTGACTTTTGCATTTTTCTTGGCCACATGTCTGTTTTTTATTCAAGAGTTGGATCTTCTTTTTACAATACTCCATGTCAACCTCATCTTCCACTATAAAAACAATCATACATATTTGATTAGCAATATGATTTTGCAGTACATTTATGCATATATTGATTGATACTGTGATGTAATGATGCTGACCAATACATATGGTGGTGATGATGATGATATATGATGATGATAATGTTATGATGATACATGATGGTGATGATTCACAATGATGATGATACCTTATGATGATACATGATGACAATGATACACAACAATGACTATACATGATGATGATAAATTATGATGGTAATGATACATGATGATGATGATGATGCCAAAGGTTATAGATAATATGTAGATAGCCAGTGCATGATAACTGGAATAAAACCCACACGTATGTTGTCAACTATCATTAACAATGCATGATGATTACAATGATGATATCCTAATAGAGGTATTACGTAATTATACTCACAAATAGGTACTTTTGCATTTGCAGGAAAGATGAATCTCTTAGTGGTGAGAATTTGAAGCTTTTTGTATAGAAATTCATCATTTAGTTCTTCCTTACGATCCATTTCATCACTTTCCTAGGTAAGTCAGGTAATTAAAATTCAGGAGGGAAATTCAAATTGTCAAGAATTGGGTTGCCTGTGGTTTCCATATTCTAACAGGGGGTTACTCTAGCTTTTTATTATTATCCAAATAAAACGTGAAACAAAGTGTACCTCAGATAGTTCAAACTCGTCTTCAGAATATCCTTGATACAATTCATCCTCAGTCCCAGTTGTGATCTCATCGCCAGTGGAGCTCGATCTGTTGTCGGTTGATAAACGCGAATCTGAATCTTGTTTGTCTCCCGTAGTGTCCGTTGTTGATCTAGAAGTGGCAGTGCCTGTAATATCCATTGAGGAATCTGATTCTGCGAACTGTATAGTTTCTGTAACACTGCTCCACCGATATAACGAGCTTTCTCTTCCAGTGTTTTCCCAGCTGTCTTTTTCTATGTCTCTGAACTCTGAATGATCAGAACTTGTCTTCAGTTCTCTGGATTTTTGCTCCATTTTGTAGTTGTAATGAGATGTCTATCAGAAAACTTTCTGATATAAGGACTGAAAAATTCATTAGTGTTATGAAAAACTACTGTATAAAAACAAAATGAATACCAACATGATCCATGACTGCGTGTCTATTAAACGCGGTAACACACAGGTAACCCAACATTAGAGACCGATCGTTTATTACGTCGCGTGGTGGGAGAGAAGGCGGTATGATTTTCAAAATCAGCTGAAATTGGGGAGTACAATTTTGCAATTTCAGGTTTTATGCTTTCATGTAACCCAGCAACTTTTAATTTGAACCTTAGATGATCATCCCCGCTAAAAGAAGGCAATTTTAATGTCCCCCTACCGAGTGCTTATCATTCCTATCTTGCAGCTTCACCCTTCAGCCGGAAAACCTTTTCAAGGTTTTTCCTATGGTGCTACTACTAAAAGGCACAGGACAACGAATTTTTTATTTTTAGGGCCACAGACTATTGCACCACCATTTCACATAGTTATATTATTGTAAAATATTATTTTGTAACTGACTCGGAAGAGCCCCTGGGGATGAGTCAATAAAGTTTGTATTTCAGTTTTTCTATCTATTTCTAAAACTTTCATCACAAAATCTAAATACTAAGTAAAGCTATACATGATTGTGGCAAGATTAACACAACAGAGAGAGCAAGGCTCCAAATTAAATTTGACCGCCTAAAGAAATAAGTTTCACGAAGCATTGCACCGAGTCTTGCACCGTACGTGTAACATGTGTAACACCCTCGTGAAACTTGTCTCGCTTTTGCACCGTTGCACAGGTTGCACATAACTTCAGCTAAAAGTTTCACCAGTAACAGGGGCTTTAGATATAGTGACCAGAGTTTTTATATGAGCGGGGCAGGGTGTTCCATAATTTTGGTAACCGGTAAAAGTAATAGTTTTGGAAAAGTTTAGTCTAGTAGTTGGTATATGTAGATCCAGAAAGTGGCTGTTTCTGGTAGCACGAGATACGGCTCTAGAGTTAAAGTAGTTGTTAGTTGAAAAGGGAAAGTTTCTTCTTGAGTAAAACGTGAGGTAAAAGATTAAGCCTCTAAAACCCGTGAAATAGATATTAGACTAATACACCTTAGTAGACCCCAATACCATTGTTTTCTTTTGTGTCTGTTTGACTATTACTTTTTAACTATTAGTTTTTATTTCACGGGTTTTGTAACTTCACTCTATTGCAATGGACGTAGCTTTCTGAGTGAGACTTTATGGTTGGTTAGGTTGGTATGTATACATGCATAACTGCGTCTGTTATTTTTAGCATCAATCAACAACTGATACCATCTATTATAAATGAATAAACGTAGCTGTCAGAAAAACAACAGCTTAATAAATCTTGTTAACGAAGGAAAAGATCTATTGTCTGATAAACTTCCTAGGAAAGGCAGACTGAAACCCTATAATAAACCCCTTTTTTAAAACTTCAATTATTCTTTAAACAAGAAACTGGTCGTCAGGACTGATCTAGCCGATCTGTCCTCGTGTATCCGAATCACTAATTCTGATTTTGACTTTCATTTAAACGAATTTTTATGGAAAGTGTCACCATTTTAATCCATAGCTCGTTATGACAAGGCTTGAGAAATTAGCAACCAAAGGAGACAAAACTCCTAAACCCTTCTAATGGCTTGCTGATATTCCTACTTTCCGTATGTGTGCTTTGATCCCGCGGTATTAAACTGGGATGATGCTTCGCGGACTTCCTACCATTTTGTCAAATCTGTTTTCTTATAATGTGTTTGTGCCAATGCAACATGATATTACTTTTACTTTGCTGAGAATCCTATGTTCTTAATTGAAAATCTTAAAACAACTAAATTAGATTAAAATAATGCTCGTTAAAAGATTAGAATAATCGTTATGGAATCCCCGAGGGGGAAGGAAGGGGTACTAGGGGTGTAAATAGTACACAGATATGCTATAATATGCTGGTATATCATTGTCGAGTTCAAAAGCTGAAATCATCGAAGGTAAGACCGAGGGAGGTTAACAGTTAT
>JAADYU020029117.1:0-10373 GCA_011763375.2 Heteractis magnifica
AAAATGATATCTTCACTGTGTACGAAGTTTTAGAAACAGGAGAAATCCTGGTATTTCATTGATATCTATATAATAATAACCTTTATATAATAATGGCATTGGAAACAATGCATAGACTATTCTCTCTTTAACGTCATCATGGATAGCATGTAGAGTAAGGGTTTAGCTGTGAAATAGTCTGGGGGGGCTGGCTATTCTCCCCTGATGCCTGCGGGCTAGAACTCTTTCCCCGGGGGACGGGGATGATCATTATATCTTTTGGGGGTTAAAATCGTAAGTCACTCCCTCTTTTAGGGGTGAAAAAGGAAAAGCTGTTGGTTTTGAGCACATTCGGTATCTTTTAGGGGTATGTGATTGGTGGCCCCAAACATTAAACCGGATATCAGTTATCAGTTATAACTATATTGTCCTTGGCCTGTAAATGCCAACAATATAATTACTGACACTTCGTGTAAATGATTTATCTTGTGTTTAAAAGTGGTATCTTTTAGGGCTAAAATTAAATCAGGACCACGCCCAAACTGCCCTCTTTTAGGGGTTAAATTTATTTTCTTCGACGACCATCCCCACCTTTTTAAATGGGAGTACCCCCACGGGACTCTTTGTGGACGATTCCTCCATGGTACCAGAAATGCAGAAGGGCACTTCATCACCCATCAGGTCTGAGAAGTTGCATACTGCACCTCAGCTCTGCAGATATTGCAGGGGTATGGCGGTACCTTATTTTAGAATTAATTAGGACTTTTTGTTCAATTGATGTCCGAGTCTGAGGTTTGAGCCCTGCTACATATGGATAATACTGCTTCACCTCTTGTATTTCCTAGATAATGCTGCTACACCCCCTTCTGTATCTCCTGGATAAGCATGAAAAATATAGCACTCACAAAAAACATAGTTTTTAAAAATTCTTTACACTGTATGACTGACATGACGTAAACTAGAGCTGCTTTATTTTGATTGAAATCATATGAATACATCTGAAATGAAAAATATATGAAAAGCAGCTTGTAAAAGAGTGGCATTCATACAACAGAGCCTGTAGCCACATCTACACAAACAAGGCTTTTCATGACAAGTTTGCTTGTTGAACTAAAAGCTGGGACACTATAGTTTGTGACTATTAAAGGAGACTTAGAGACCAAAGAAAAACTTGTCTACAAATTAAAAAAGCTTATCAAGCAAAACTTGTTAGTGTAGATTCAGCTTTACAAATATTTCTAATAAGGGTTAATATTCTTTGCTAATACAAAAATACATTACATGCACAAGTACAACAGAAATGCATTTTCCTCCTTATACTTAAAGCATCAGACATCTGCTTAACAGAAAATTCTTTACAATAATAACCTATTCATTGTTTATAATTATAAGCCACTAACAAGGTATCTAGACATTAGCAAACTACTTCATTTCATTGGAGCATTTATATTTTTTTCTCACATTTTAATTAAAGTTTGTTTGATTTTTGGTTACTAGAGCTTCCTTTAACCTTATACTTTTTTCCTAGAAAAGGCTACAAAGACTGAATTCACATGGTAACCTTTCATTTATTTAGTTTACTTTAGAGTTGAAAGTATATTCTAATCTCATTTATTCATGAAGTAACCAGCCAATCACAGGGCTGTAATTTGGGTCACATGACGTTACTGGAAACCCGGTCCAGTAGTAGGACTGAATTAATTTTGTTGAAGTCCTTGGACTGGATCAAAATTAATTCAGTTCAGGGACAGGTGTCCCTGAACTGAATTAATTTTGATCTAGTCCAGGAACTAGAACAAAATTAATTCAGTCAAACGACTGAATCAAAAAGTACTTCAGCCGATAGTACTCACGGGTCGCTGAAGATGATATGGAATTGGAATCTCTGATCAAGAAACCCGAATACCAACCAGAGCCTTTAAGCACGTCACCCGCATGCACCAAATGAGTTTGGCTCTGATGAAGGGTTCTCTATTTTTTTGGTCATGATTTTCCGTGTGGGATGCATAAACAGTGATTAATATGACATTCATGCATGCACAAAAATTGTGTTTATTCTCCGATCTTAAGTTTCCTATTTTAAACCAAAAAACCCCATTCTCGTTTAATAGATCCCTCCTATTAGAAGTCGTACCAAAGCCTCCAATTCGGACTAGACGGGTTTCCAGTCCTCATTGTCAGCTTTGAAACATTACATCAAGTCCCAGTTACACAATGCACCTGTCCTGCAACTACGAATTTATTGTGTTGGGTGTAACACATTTCAGAACTGTAGAATCAAAATCTACTTCAGCAACGTTTTGTGCAAGAAACTTAAGCTTGATCTGCAGCCTTAGGTTTGTATTCAATGAAATGTGATTCTTTTGATGTACTGCTGGCTGGAATACTCAAATTTTTTTAGTTCATATTCATGCATAATTATTTTGTTGCTGGAAGTGCTGATGTCTGACATCAGTCTAAAATCATTGCCAGCAATGTGATGTGCAACAAGTGCACTATGTATCCAGACCTTTCTGAGCTTAGTTTCCTCCAATAATTTTACTACCAAGAAAGTTTGTCTCAGTGTTACCACTAGGAAACTACTCTGAGCTATATCATTTTAATCCAGTTTTTTTCTTTTGAATACATTAAATGAGTAGTGATAAAGAGAAATGAACTACTCAGAAAAAAATCTGAGCTCAAGATGGGATTTGAACCCATGACCTCCAGTAATCTAGTCAGATGGTCTAACCACTGAGTGACTGGGAACTATGGTGAGCTACAGTCAACTGTGGGTTTCATTAAAGGTTCATGGCGTAGAAGCTTTCACCCCCCTCCCTGCTCTCCCATCTTCAACACGTATATGGAGCATCATGCAAATCTCTCTGTCCTTACCACCCCAATATTTTTGTACCCTCCCCCATCCCTGTCCTCCCAAAATGCAACCTGAACACACAGCATCTGTACTCTAATAATTGCACTATTTCATTGTGACATCCCATCAAAACAGTTTATTGTTTCAAAACCAAGGATCATGGTAGTGGTTGGAAACAAAGCAGTAACAACACAAAGAAAATCAATGTTTCATTTTGGAGAATGAAGAGTTGGTAACAGCCACCAAAATACAGTAAATATTGTGCATTAAACATCATTCAACATCTGCTATTTAGGAAAACAGACAATTTGATAGCAAACTCTTCTTAGCAGAGCCAATTTTGTTCCCATTTCTATTGTTATGAATGATTTTGTCCCCATCATAAACAAGCCCTGACATCATAATGAAATAAGGCAAGTGAATTGTCCCTGACATTTGGTGTATGAAAAGTTTAAAATGGGCCTTATGGTGAAGTACATTACACTAAACTTTGTCAAATCCACTGGTTGTGATATCTGCCAATGAAAGTACTAAATGAACATTGCTATTTCTTAAATTATTTTAATGATACACTACAAGAATTTTCCATTATCTTTATTTTTAACTGAAATTAAAGTTGCTAAATGTATCACAATTGAATCCTATTTTGTGAAAAATTAGAAATGCACATAATGCAATGGCGAAAATAAATTTCTACAAAGTTCTCTTCCTTCAAGAAGTTTAGAGAGTCTCCACATAATTTGCTGGAATCATGCCAAACTGCCCAGTTCTCTCCACCCTACCTTCCATCCACCCCTCGTCAATGATGTTTACATCAGTAACTATGTCACCTTCCACAAAGCTTACTTCATCATCATCTGCAGCAGTGTAATCATAAATAGCCTTGTAACATACCTGGAAATTATAATGGATTTAAATGTTGACATCAGTGAAACATTTGGGTTTGTAAAATGTTTACATTCATAGCTTTTGTTCTCCTCTTTAATTAAAATCTGCTATTACCCATTGTGATTGGTTGAAAATTTACAAAAACAATAGAAGCCATTTTAGTTTTATTGCTTAAAAAGACATGGACATGCTGTAAGTAAGTATCATGAGTTCCATTTGATACCAGACCTGCTCTTAGCAGGGCTCGAAATAGGAAAAAATTTGGCCTGCCACTGTTTTTTATTTTTGACAGGTGAAACAAAATTTGACCTGGCATTTATTTTTATGACATGCCACAAGAAATAGACAAGACTTCCCACAAAATAAAATTACAGGATTTTCAGATGCCTGAATCAATACCCCTGTTATCAATGACAGATACTCAGTCATGCTATTTATTGTTCAATTAAACATGTTTATGCCAAAATGTAACAATAAACTAATAAAAATTAACTCAATTACAACAACTTGTAGTGTCTATGTATTTTGAATATGATAGGAGGGACTGGCCCTGGAAACTGTGGTTATAAAGTTATGTTCAAGTAGAACAGAATACATAAATTGTATTAGGTTGTCTTGTTCTCCATTATATTCTATTGTATTGTTTATTGTCTATTGACTTAAATTTACAACTGAAACTGGATTCACATTTCCACGCTTAATAACAAATGCATGATGGGTTAAATTGGACGAGAAAACCGCTGTCCAATACACGTCCACAAACTAAATGGAGGGTTTTTACCATGGAGAGCTAAAGTCGAGGAACACTCTTTCAACTGGTAATATTTTTGATTGGAGGGGATTCATTTGTGAATAGGAACAATCACTAGATTAAGAAACAGTGAAAGATGGTGTCCAGTAAATTTCGCCCACAATTTCATTATCCATTTGGCAGTTCATAATTATTTTTGCCTACCAAACCTTAAATTTGGCCTGCCATTTGGCCATTGGCAGGCAGCTATTTCCAGCCCTGTCTTAGCCACACCACTCCTCCCCTGCTTGGAATTCCTTCCTTCCACTCCCTTCTAATGGATGTGGATATGACTCTACTACCAGTGACTCACACCACACCACAAATGTTAATTCATTACCCATACCTTGGAGGAAGGTGGTGGGTGCTGCTCTTGAGGAGGAGGTTGATAATGCATTTGTTGCTGTTGTTGAGCTCTCACTCTGTCCTCATAGCCAGGTTGATGTGGGTTGGATCCTTCTACACCTTTAATTTGATTAAATACAGCTTTATTTAGCAATTTCATTACTTGAGGACTCTACGATTCATTATTATTGTTCCTTTAGCAGTATCACAAACTTCAACAAGCCAGATTTGAACAACATACCAACTAAGTGTTTATTACCTCTTGAACTGTTACAACTTTAAGATAACCATTAACTGACTGACTCACTAACTTTATGTACAAGCCACCTCTACTTTGGATATAAGACTTAGATGTACCCTAGATTTCTACAATCTTGCTTCTAATTTTTAGTAGCTTATGTAATGCAAACCTCAGATTCCAGAGGTTCTATTTGCTTTTTGTGATTGGTAGGAAGAGTGTCATGCATGCCCATTCTTTTTTTCTGGCTGAGTCCCATACTCAAGACCATAGATCTGCCCATCACAGATTGTAAACCTCTTTAAATTAATAACTTTTCTAAGACAGACAAACAGGGTTTATCGTATTTGAGCTTTAAACAACACCATATAAGGCATGGCAAACAAAAGGGGTGTGTGTGTGTACAGAAGCTAGACCCATGGGAGGTCAAATAAAAATGACATTTTAGGACCCTTTTATATCTATCTATATATATTCCAAGTACCTACCTGCTAAGACAGCGCCTCTGTCAGAAGTTCCAAGTCTCATCTCAGCAGAGGAGCCAGTATATTGCACGTTGCTAATGTTTTGTGTGTTTTTCTTGATTCGCAGTGTTTCTGGATCATCAGGGACTGCTGTGAAATGACCTTTCTCTTCCTCAAATTTTTTATGATATTCAACCTGGAAAAAAAGCAATCCAACATTATTATATCATTTAGAATTAGCCTGAAGACTGGTGCTGTACAATGGGAATCTTAGTCAACTTAACCCTTTAAAAACTTTACAATGTACTCAATGATTAACCCATTCAGAAATCAGTTGTAGAGGCCTGACAAAGAGGATGGTTACTACCAGAGTCATTTACATCCTCAGTGAGTGTGTTACGTCACCCCAATGCAGATTTAGAAAGTGTGAAGAAATGGGACTCCTCTTTACAGTCATCAGAGGTGTGTGCAGATAATATGATGAAGGCAGCACATTTTCCTCAGTTATTTTAAGACCCCCAGAATGTTAGTCCTTACCAGGGATTAAACCCACAAACTCCTTTAGACAGACAGTATTAGTCTTGGTTTGTAGTATTAAAAAAAAATGACTTGTTATTGTTAATCACCACAAAAGTACAGCAAAGGCACAGCTCAACAGGGTCAAACTCAAACCATGTGAAGGTGCCTCTGACAACCACTATACAGTCCATGTGTAATGCCAGAGCACAGCTCTAACTAGTTTGAATTAGTTAGGGTTTGTTTTACAGGAGGGAGGAAAAACCAGAGAACCAGAAAAAGCCTCAGAATCAGAAAGAGAACCAACTCAGCTAACATGGGGGCAACTGGGATTTGAACCCCAGACCTCAGAGGTGAGAGGTGAGTGTTTTACCACCACACCATCCTGACTCCAACCTCACTTTGGATCAGGTGAGCTAAATGATGATTGGTTGCAGAGGTTAAAATGACACAAAATGACATAGATGGTGCATTGACCAATCATCGTCTGTCCCAAATCTGGTTAGACACCATTTGAATATCACAAAACCTATAAATGTGTCACACCATTATGCCCATGGAGGGGAGGTCAGGCATATGTAGGGTATGAGCATGTTGCATGTAATGCACTTATCAATGTTTAGTCCCTGAGTGTTGGGGAGGGGGGAGGGGTAGTCAGGCAACCCAGGGGAAATTGACATAGGATCTTGCTTCTTGAGTCAGGCATTTGACAAGTACATTCTCCCCCAGAGGAGGAAAATTTGAAACATGACAGAACAAGAGAGATTGGAAGGAAGGTGGAATTTGACATTTCTTAGAGTTCTAGGGGTAGGGAAATTGACTCTGCCATCTCCAAAAATATCAATTCACCCTGGGTTTGCCTGTCCTCCCCCTCCAGCCTGGGACTAAACAGTGATAGGATGCTTTCTCTATACTTACCTGGCTTTGTTGTTTTGTTTGTTTAGAAAGACGAAGATTCTCTGGTGTATCAGCAACAACAGTGTGTTTGGTGGTTGGGTAGTGCCTATTGAGGAAAAAATCAAAAACTCTTAGCTGAAGAGAGTGATTTTTAATTCTGATACCAAAGTTGTCTTCATTTGTATAAACTTTAGCTTGAATTAAAAACTTACAGTACTTAGTCTTATCAATTTCAGTATCATATGAAGTCATAAATCTAGATATTTTGTAAGTTAGTGATCTACTTTATGACATACACCTATGTAGTATCAGATCTACCTACAACCACCCCACTTCAGCATAACATGATGCAAACTCACAATAGAACAAAAAAAAAATGATTCCATATATTGGACATGGTATTAGAGCTTACACCAGAGAAAATATGGCCATTCAGAAGCAGTCATATTTATCAGTATTCCATTCTTCCTTCCCATCATGCATTTGTATTTTCTTTGGTCTGGGATAAAGTAGTTACACAATACAAGAAGTTTGAATACAAAGTTCAAAATAGCAGGCTGTGAATAGGCAAAGTGCAGCCCAAATCACTGGAATAACATTGTGAAAAGCTTTTACAAAGACCCAACAAGCTTATCTTGAATTAACTGTTAAAAATTTTATTGAACTGCATACATATTGTCTTCAAACATTTTTGATACTAGCATATATTTGAAAAAACCTATACACATTGGTGCTTGTACATAACTATATGATCTAGATAAATATACAGCATGTGGTATTACAGAGCATTGCATATTTTATATAATAAGAATTACTAATACATTACAGCTACAACACCATGGAAACAATTTGATACAACCAAATTTAATTCTGATAAATAGGTTAACATAACAGCTGCAACAAGAAAAAGGTGGCACCAAGCTGTTTAGCTGACACGTGGATGTTTAAAAGAAAAGTTATACAAATATTTAACAATCTTTGGGATATAACTTCCTACAACAAGAAACTGAATCACTTGTCAATCAATTATACAACACTCTGAAATCCTTCCAGCAACTGGTTTTCATCAATTTTGCATGTCTTGCTTCACAGAATGTTGGCTAAGGAGGATGGGTTTGTCTGAAGATTGACTAGACATTTTATCAGGTCAGAAAGAATATGAACTCTGGTTGTAATCTAAAACGAGCTCGCAGTAAGAGATCAGATTTCGGTGTGTAGAAAATGCACGATTAGGAAAAAATTGTTAGCATAGATGTTATGTTTACTAATCCAAGAGAATAACACTTTAATAAACAACAACTTGAAAATTTAATCCAAAAGCAGACATTAAACGTCGCTTGAATCTATAGATAACTAACAGACAATGTTTGGGCGGAGTTTGGGCAAATAAATGTTGGAATCGAACAACAGTCTATAGGAATGTTCAGTGTTACAGCTCGCGAGGAAAGGTTAGTTGAAGGAACATAATCTGGAATCTACTTTTAGTGTGCCAAACCGCACATAACTTGGGTAGTTTAGGGCTAATTCAGTTTAGTTTCTTAGGAAAATATATATGTTTTAATATTGTTGACAAGCCATTTGCTGGAAGTCGCGTTTCAGCTGTAAGGTTGCTGCAAGCCTTCACGATATTAACACATCACATGTGGACATACCACCCAAATACTATAACAAGTATTTTTCATTATAACATAAGTGAACTAAAATGAATTTCACTAAGGATTCGTGAATTGATATTAAGGGTTTTTGTAATACAATCCACTAGAGTCTAGAAAAACCCTCTGACAACTCCATCCAATTATGATTCGTATTTGACAACAATACGATCCTTAACTTGGTTAGCAAATGCAACGTAAAGCGATTGATTTGAATAATTATCTTGGCATTTGCCACCAGTTCTTAGTAAAAACTGATACTGGAAGCTGTCAAACGTGAAGAGTAGAGTTTTAATTGAGCCGTATGTGTTATATACTTTATATACTTACGCTGCACAATAAGGATTTTTGTCATAGCCTTTGTAGTTCTTCATATTAAGCGTCATATTGCAGACTATACATTTAAAACATGACTTGTGCCAGAACTGTAGGATAATATAGAATATACAGTGAGTCATAGAAGACATGAGAATACAAAAGCGTGATATGAACGTGTCTTACGACCCTCAGGAGGACAATATTCACAGAGGATTACCTTGTCAAGACAGTTCAATTTTTCCATCGGGTAGACGGTTTTGCTGCATTTACTGCACTGTGGGTTCATCTTGGATCGCTTCAATTCCACTCAAAGATGTGACTTAGAATATTCAATAATACTGTGGAGTATGATGAATTGGTTATTGTCGAGGAAAACCGCCTAAAAAAGGCACAGAACTGAACAGTTCTCGAACCTTGACGATTGATAGTTGGTTGGACGGACCGGCCTGGCCTGACGGTGAATCAACGAAGGGGAGAGGTTCTATCCCATCATCCAACACGGTCTATCGTAACCAGTCCACGTGGAACAGGAGAAGGGCTGTGATGGGGGTGGGGAGGGGGGGGTACCATGCGGGGGATTTGAGGCTAGAAAACATGAATTTTTCCTATATTTCAAAAGCATAGCCAAAGCAGCATTAACATAGAGCAATCTACTATATTTTTCGCGTGACGTATGATGTAAATATACATGCCCATAAGGGCCATCACTTTTTTTTCTTCTCTGCTACTTTTTTTTGCAACTTTTTCTGGCACACTTTAGTGATTGCCACATTTTTTGCTACTTTTTGCCCTACTGCCTTTCTGGTACCGTGGTGGAATCGCCCGCAAAGAGTTCTAGCCCGCGGGAATCAGGGGAGGGAACAGTAGCCGGCCCCCAGACCGTTTCACAGTTAAAGGCCTTGTTCTACATGCTAGAGCGCAAACACTAAAAGCATGAAACAGTACTCACTAAATATTACAAAATAGCACTAATTAAACAATAGAAGACAAAGGATTTTGTACTACTTAGCGCTATTTAGTACTAAGTTGTTTCATGAATTTAGTGTCAGCGCTCTACCCATGATGACGTCGAAGAGAAAATAATCTAGTCTATACAGATGCATTGTTTTCAATTCACTGAATCCGTGAGTCAAAGCCGGTAGGGCGGGGTTAATACCAGGATGGGTAGCCACATGCATGTCTTATATATTTTTTAGACACCCTCCTTTTCTCCTTTTTCGTTATAAAGATTTTAAGATAGAAAGCCTTAGGTCCGAGTAAGCTCATAAATGTTACGGATTTATTTCAACCCAAGAATCAAATTCTTCTTAAGGTAGTTCCGGACCCTTGCTACTGCGCATCCCCCGCGCGCATCTGAGCGCGCGCACTTTTATTAAAGAATATTGGTTTTAACGTGGGGAGTCTGGGCACTAGTGTGCCAACGATTGTAAAG
>JAADYU020029228.1:0-10371 GCA_011763375.2 Heteractis magnifica
CCACGACTCCTTCGATATCATTCGAATCAAAAGGCACCTTCGGTTCGACTTTGGCTTTTCTATCAATTGGCTGTTGTTTCTTGTCATTTCGGTTCGTGTAATCAGGCACGTACAATCGATTCACCAACTCGTCAATTTGTCTTCGATTTGCTTTTTGATATCCCATGAGAAAGTCAGGATTTCTCTCTTTAGGATGCGTTATCGTTCCCCAAGATTTTTTAGCCATTTTCGTAACGCATCAGAGAGCAAATGCCAAACGAAGACTTGTAATCCTTGTCTGGAAAGATGTCCGAGAAGTCACCATGGTAACCAGCTATCCTGACTTAAACGCTATCGAGATTTGCATTTTTGCTCAAGAGTTCGGTAGCTGTTAAATATAGGACGACACTCAAGGACGTTTTATTTTATAGAAAATCTTGATAAAAACAAAATCAGTTGGTTACAGATGTATGTAGCATAAATTTTTCGCAGTTTTTAAAACAGACTAATTTATGTGCTTCGTTTGCGAAGCCCTAACAAGCTCAAGAACCTAGCTATATATATCATTCTCCAGCAAAAAGCATACATCCAACCACGCTGAAAACAACTCACACGAAGTTTGATGTGTATGGATTTTAAGATTATCTTAATCTAATCAAAACATCCTTTAATGTTTTCATACAATATGATTTATTTCGCATTTAATAATAATATTTTTCAATAACTAATTACGAGAAAGCGAAAATTAAAATGGAATATTGGAGAAAAAAATATGATTATAAATCTGTAAAAATATGACCTTCAGTGGTTGCGAGTGGTCATTATAATATTTTCGCGAAAATGATAAATAAATTGAACTAAATTGCTCTACATTTTAACGAGATTTAAAATGTATCTTAAGATTTTTCTGAATCTATTCTAACTGGCATCTCTGCTGTTTTCAATATGTATTCTCTTGCAAATAAGTCAAAAGTCTATGATGAGTTTTAGGAGATCGTCTCGTGGGTGTTATTAAATAAATGTTAGGTGAAACTGTTGCCAGGTTGGCTGCGAATTCTTATTACAATAAAAAACATTTTATGGTTAGGCATTAGTGATATTCAGACAGTATCAAATGTCGAGAGGGCATTTTCTTCAGTAGCTTTTGTGAGTCCTTGTTGACAAAATCTTTCTAAGGACTTTCTTCCCCACACAATATTGCCTGATAGTTCTTTCCGTGCCATGCATAAGAATTCAACACATTCCCCCATTCCTTCTTATGAAGACCAGTTCTTGATCTGTCAGGGGTTTTGGGCACAGTTTCTTCTTTATTCGACAATCTAGCAACCATAGCTTGGATTCCATTCTTGTCCAAATCTCGTTCTACTTCGGGTTTCTTTCGACCTTTGCTCGAGTTGCCCCGAGTCTGTGCTTTCTTTGGTTGGCTTAGTCTTTCTACGACGCTGTCGACTTCATCTTCACTAAGTTTTTGATAACCAAGTCCAAACGGAGGCTTTTCAATCGTTCCCCAAGGCCTTCTTATGTTTTTGTGCGCCATTATTCGCCAGCGCTAAATATACTTTGAGCTGTTAAAGATGTGTAGCTTCTAGGTGCTTTTAACCAACAGCAGGTGACATAAGTCAGCCTAAAACGACCTATAAATGGTGTTGAAAAATCACTCCTTCCGTAAGGACGCAGGCAATATCCATAAATGCACACCTGGCCTTTAAATATGGTGTTAATTAAAAATAATGGCATGGATTGTGTGACACGTGCCAGTTAATGTAACACAATCTAACGTGACATTCCAACGAACTTTAACCTTATAAGCAAACATAAGTTATCGAGTTGTTTCTATCAAACTTTTCTTTTCAATCCAATGAAAGATTTTTAAAGTTTATCCTGGTAGTTTAAATTATTATGTGGTAATATTTTTCTAAATTTGCCATGTCTTGAGATTAAGTGACATCATTTGCAAGGTATTTGTATAAATAATGCATGACGTGCTATATCTAAGCTAGTCCATTATCTCGCCCTATTAAGTAACTACTAGACTTGTGCAATTCAGGCCAGGTAGAATACCGGTAATTTTACCCGCCAATTTAGCGTTGTCCCCCTCTTAAGAGGCATCGCTATAGAATCACTTTTTTCAAGATTTTTAGCAACTTTTCGTAACGTTTTCTAGTACTCCTTATCACATTGAACATCAAAATGTCCTGGACACATGCAAACTACATTAAATACCCACAAAAAGACTACAAACCCGGTCACCAAAAGCTGCCAAAACAAGCTGTTGATGATATCGTGGATCGCTTAAACGTCAACAAAGTTTACTCGGATTGCAGTGGAACAATGGGACGGGAAAACCAAAAGAAGTTCACAGAGGAGGAAGTCAATCAACTGTTGGAAAGAATTGCTGATAAAGACGTCAACATGCAGAAAACTCCAGAAAGACAGAGGACAGGGGCTGACAACTACTTCAATGCCTGGAAAGCTAACGACATCATACATAATATGTGGAAAGGTTAATGAATGAGCAGGTTTTTCTGCCACGAGATCAAACTGTTGCGACTGATGGAATTCTGCGAGGATTTTTATCACTGTTTTTGAAAACACTGAAGATAAAAACAAAGCTTGCCATGCTCAGGAAGTTGCAAAATAAGTTTGCTTGGACTAAACTAGTTTGTTTTGTGTATAGAATATAAGACTAAAGCCTCCAAGTTCAAAACTTACTACTGTTGCCAAAAACTCTCTTCGACTTTTCGTAATTTTTGAGGTTAACTTATCATAACTGACTAGTCACTGAAGCACAATTTTTGGGTGAACTATTGTTTTATTGCACAGCAGACACTAGTTCCTAGAACGATGAGTTGAAATAGGATGTTCGAAAAAAGTTACGTGTTTTCCAGTTTAACCGAATGAGAAATACTGAGTTACTTGTCCCAAGGAAGTAAAATTTAGTTTTTGCACCCATTGAAAACGTCTTATTTCGTGTTGCAAGTACTTTCAAAATTGCGTTTGTGGGGGTGGGTGGGTGTTTGGACAAATGCGCAAGCAGATGATCTTTTTTTCGACTTTTTATGAGATCAGGAGCCCAAGAAGGCAGGGAAACTCAATATAATTTGATCTGGAGAATAGTCCGACAGATCTAAACTTGAAGAAGCATGCACTAGTTGGTTTACTTTGTACCGGTGTGTCTTCTTCTTCATTGCACGATGCATAATAGTATGTTCAAAAGCATCATTACCAAAGTACTTAGCCTTGAGCATTATACAAACACTGCAACAAAGACAAGGAATTAGTCTCTTCAAAAGAATCCAACATCAATTCACAACTCACTGTGCAGAAAAAAAGAATGAATGTGCTTATCCCGATTATCTCGACGTATTTAACAATTCAGTTTTTGGTCTTTTGTTCTTAAACCAATCAGAGCGCGTAAGGGATCTTTCTACTCTAAGCTCCGATTATCACTATCGTACATAGCAGAACTAACCTAATTAATCCCCAACGAGTTGAAGAACTATCGATACGTATCATTTACAACCGAACGCTAAAATGCTTACAAGAATTGTATCGGGATGTGAAAGCCATCCTGAGTTGCTCGAGGCTTAGAACTCAGTTCCAGACGAGCTGAAGCAAGGCTCGAACAAAGATTACACCAGTTATAAATTCGTGTAATTAACAAACTCACGTCACGTCAAGACTAAACTTATTGTCTTCTAAGAGACTATAGCTATAATTTCTTATCCAATAAGGGATTTTGGATAGAAAAGATCTAATACCCCAGAAGACCATAATTGTTTTTGAGATCCATTCAAGTATCTTGGAGCACAGACAACAAGTAGTCATCGGCTCAATTAGAGTAAACAAAGACTATCTAAATTACTCCAAGAAAAGACAACGTTGGTCAAGAAAATGTCCTGGATTCGAAGTAATTATATTCAATATCCAGAATCTAAAATGTCGTTAGGACATAAGAAGATTCCAGCAGAGGAAGTCGAAGCAATCGTTGAAAGACTTTATGTTGTCAAGAAGACAGAAGAGAAGATGCTGCCATCGAATGGTCCGAAGATGAGTAAGGAAGAGATTGAACAAATGGTTGAAAGGCTTGCTGACAAGGAAAGAAATTTGGAGAAAACTCCTGAGAGGAATAGAACTGGCGCAGATAAAGAAATGGGGATTGTAAATACATATGCGTGGACTGATGGAAACATTATGAGGAATCATTTACACACTGGCGATGGGAATTTTTATTAATTCCTGTAGTGACACGTTTAGTTTGTGACTGATTCCTTGGCTCGAATACGGAGCAAGCTAGTTCCAGTAACAAGATATTATAGACTCATTTTTGGAATCAAAAGCAATTTTGTTTGAAAACGAAGTTTGCTTATAGCCTTAGGCACACTCCTCCTGTCTGTGACAACTAACTAAATGGAAAAACCTTTTGTTCGTCGTTCTGGTCTTTTCTGGATGATAGTCGATTGTTTGTTATGGCTTGAACAAATCTTTGACACTAAGCATAAATATCCAGTCATAAATTTGTCAGACGTGCTCTTTCGTGTCATTTTAGATATTCAAAAATTAAGTAAAAGACATTAACTAATGGAGTTTGTTTTTGTATAGTGTTTTGTCTGGATAATTATGTTTTCAAATTAAACATGCCCGCGATGGAGTAGTTTTAATGAATGTTGTTGTGAAGTTAAAACTGACTTTTGTGGTCGTAAAGTAATCCCTAAACACACACAAAAAGTAGTTTCGACTCTTCATACCCACGCATGCGCATCTGATATACTTTGTAACCTCAGACTCTACACTGTACACCAAAGATTCTGACCGGAAACGGATTTGTATATTTTGTTGGCATTTTTAACATTTTATAGAAATGTGAGAATCAAATTCAAGTAATGCAAGAAACCTTTGTGAAAACAGTCAGTTTAGTATAGGGGCTGTTCACATGATACCGGAATGAGTTTCGTTCCGGTGCGAATTCATCCCGGTTGCCATATATTTCTTTGTATTTGCAAAAGTACATACTATAATTCTCCCTATTTCTCTCTCTTTTTATCTCCTTCCCTTTTTCCTGGATTGATATTAACTACACGGTTTGCTAGGCTGCTAACTATGCCGTGGTTGGCCCGGATACGGTGTCGTATGAGCACACACGGCACCCATACAATGATATGATAGCTTGTCATGGAAATGCCATGCAAGGACACGTTGCAGCGACAGTTCACTTCGTCTAACATAGTTATTTTTATAAAAAGTCCTATGTCTAGTGTTCTGACCTTATATGAATCCGTTAGAAATCCATCCAAACTGGAACCGCTTGCACTAAAATTTAATGTATAAAACTAACTACGACTTCATCACTTACTACAGATCCGTTTACATGGGCGATTTTTTCTGCGATAAACACTGCTATTTTAGTTCCGGTTCTAGCTGCGATGCAAAATCGCGCGTGTAAAACTACCGGCGATTGTAAGGCTATTTTCTAAATTCACGTCGCCGATGAATCGCCGTTGTTTTGAGCGTGTTCGAATTTAGTGCGATTTACGGCGATTTGCACTCAACTCGCCACCCATGTTTACACGCGCGATTTTTGACTGCAGCTAGCATCGCAGAAAAAATCGCCCGTGTAAACGGGCCTTATAAGAGCACGTAATACGACTTCCAGTCATAGATAAACTGCCGAAAATGATATGAAGTAGTAACACATTTGGGTTGATCATATTCGTATTATGAATGCTAATTCAGGCGGCGGCCATGCTGACTGAAACCAGACGTTTTTGCCTTCGCATATTCAAGCACTCCAGAACGAGTTTAGCCGGGCAAAAACAAAGGCTTTTATTCTCATGGGAATATGAATGTGGCTGCCGTCTGAGAAAGGTCCATGATAGGGATAGTTGGATTCACAAATACGTATGAAGGAAATTTGGACGCCTGTTTTGACGGTGTTACTTTCATTGGAAATTTCACTGTAAAGCGCTGAAGTGTCTGGCTACAGAAACACGAGAAAAAAAATTTTTTTTCAATCATACTGCGTTGCCAGAAGGAAAAGAATAACTAAAAAAGAGATTGAAAAAGAAAATGAAAAATTTGTAAAGATTATAAATTGGAACTAAAAAGATACTTGCCCGGCATAATCTTTAGCCAGTCAGATCGAAATTAATTTTTCAAACTGAAAAAATTACTTGACACTCTGATTTGCCAGACATTCAACGTATCTTTAGAACCAATTTTGTAAAGCTGATTGATAAAATCTTTATACAAGAATTTATTGATCTTCATGGCTGAAAACGCCTACTTCACGCAGCTGTGTTTGGCTTTGATAAACTGAGAACATTAATTCTAAGGCTTCGTCAAGACACTTTTTGTACTCTTGTCTTTGCCTTCTGTACCTTTAAGAGACCTCTTCACTCTTTCCGTTCTTGTATTATTTTAAGACCTTGTGAATACTTAAAAGAATTTGTTTTTTCCCCTTTTCTCTGACTAGTTTTGATTTGAGAATGGTGTCATCAATACGGCCAAAAGTCAAAAGCTGTTTCAAGATTTAAATGTACTTCTTACGTTTCTATTCTTTTGAAATTCGTATCTAAAGAGCAGGATAATTAACGTTTTTCTTTTCTTTTCTTTTCTTTTGTATGCATTTTCTTTTGTATTATTTCATACATCAAGCAATTGTTCTGTAAGACATGCTTAGCTTGAAAGCAATTATTTCTGAAATAAACAAAAATTGTAACAACGACACCTTGGTAACACTAGGCAAATATACATTAGCATAATGAATATTCATTATTATCATTTATTATTTCATCAGACTATGGAATAGCGTTTTCCAAAATAAAAGTAATTCCAAAATGACTATTTTTAATCAAATCAGTGTTTTTGGTCTTCTTCAGAGTGGAAAAGGAATTGAAAGATGCACTGATTTTGACTCCTTTTTGTATTGTTAAGTATTTTCCACTTAGTATCTGGGGAAAAGATTTTCTTTCAATTTAAGATATATTATCATTATTCTTCACTGTCTTCTTTCTAATTAACACCTTAAAATGAAGCTTCTTTTCAGTTTTAAAATATTCTTGCTTTGAAACAGTGAAAATTACAACCTATTTGAAATTAGTGTTTCAAAAATACCTTGAAAATTCCTCATTTTCCAATGCTTAAAAAACGTATTTTCGAATTCCAAATTTGTGGTTTACTTTCGCTGCAGTTTATTTTTGTTTTGTTTTCATTAATGGCTATATCTTTGCGAGTTTGTGTTGATAAAACACACACGTTTTGTCCACAAACCTCGTGGGATTTTTAAAACTAACAGCTGAGATTTCTACTTCTGTTGCCGTATGGCCAAAAAGCCTCGAAGAAGTATCACTTGAAGGAGGATTTCTTCCAGCTTTTGCATGGCTAAAAGCACCAAGCATTTGAACACTCAAATCAGATCAAAACTCCTCAAATTTGGCCCTTAATTTTAAGAAAAAGATTTACGGAAACACCTTTCCTCAAGAAGTTCAAATAATCCTGAATTTTCAAGTGCAGCTGAATCAATATGTCAGAAACTTTACATCTGGTTAACTTATCGTTCAACATTTTTTCTGATAGTAAATTCAGAATCCCTAGGGGAAATTCTCCATTAATTATGTTCCCTCCATTGTCAGATTTTATCTTTTTTTTAAACAAGTTTTTTTTGTGTGTTATGACAGCGAGGTTACTAGAGATAATGTTTGAAGTGAATTAAAAGATATTGCAAACAGTTCTGTCTCCCACACAACGCGTCACGAGGTACTGCTGTGACGTCAGAGTCCTGTGATTGGCTGAAATTTCCCCAAAATCAATTAGCGTTACCGGGAAAAAACTGGTGGCAATCGAGTGACGGATGACCTCTGTTTCTATCTAAATAATCGCCCATGTTAATAATAAATAGCCGAGATCTGCCATCATTTTTCCTCTGATTTTTCTGACTTAGGAAGAGCCGGAAAAATCTCTTTCGAGAGGGATTTGGAGCAATGCAATGGTCGGAGTGTCTTCGCTGTTTTTATTTCTAAACCTTGGGGTTTTCCTCTCTGCCGTCTCATTTCAGGCCGGTGGGGAAAAATTGAAGGAAGACGAGAGGATTTTCACGAATGGCTGGGCCATAAAAGTCAAAGGAGGTTTAGAAGAAGCAAAAAGGATAGCTAAAGCACATGGCTTTGAAAAAATCGAACCTGTAAGTACACTCAGATTCTGAGCAATTCTTGCCAAGGGGAACTTGATAGCTTCGTTGGCTGGGATTTCTAGAGGCATATTTTCACGATACCAGTAGTTTATGTGCTGGTAGATTATTCAGTGAGTCTTTGCTGTGCTTGTATTTTTGACTGTGTTTTGGCCCTTCACATAAGATGGCCACCAATGATTATAAGGTCATGTTGTCTTAGGTCAAGAAGATCAAGTGAAAGGCGTTTGAAAGCTTACCTCGAGGAAAGCCAACCCCACCATAGCCTCAAAACACTTCCAAATTAGCTGAAATTGCACCCACAAAAAGTTCCAACCCGAGATGTTTTGAACTCTTGAAACAGCCACCATGTTGTCGTAATTAAATATTATGATGCTGTTCTTATGTTTTGCCTTACATTCTCAATCCAACCACACGTTTTGATAATTATTTCAGCCCAGACTAAGCAGTTTAGGACAACATGTTAGCTTTTCAACTGTTGTAAAATGTTCAAAAAGTAGTCTATTTTAGTCTAATAATGGATCCGCCTTGTACTGTATTCAATGATTGTTTTATTCCCTCTAGTCTAGGGTAATTTTCAGCCTTCACTTTCTTTTCTAGTCTGTAATATAAAGAATGTTTCTCTTCAGATTTCAATTCTAGTTTAGTACTTAGAGTTTATTTTGAATCATTATTACACTTAGAGTAAGGTTTTTTATCTGAAGAGTTTTCACGAAATTCGTAAATTTAGTTCTCACGCGGTATTATTATTACAGGTAACCTTGTGTTTTGCTATTAACGTTTAATCTTCAGGACTGAACTAACGATCATTTGATGCTAACATAACATCAAAGATCAATGGACTTTAAAAATCTCTTTTAATCAGTGGCGATTTATGGTTTATAACTCATGAATGAAAAGATGTTCACGATGTAAGATTTCTAGACTTTTCTTGGGCGTCGATTTTTACGTATGTGTCCATGTATGTCGTATATTATCGACAGCATGAGCTACTTTAGTCTTCTTTGCAGCCGTTAGTGTCTAATAACGGCTGCGAACGAGACTAGACCTAGCTAAATCTTCGGAAAAGTATCACAACCGACAAATAATTTTATCATATCGAATGGTCCGAATCACAGGCTGACAGACGAATTGAAACTCGACTCGCTACATCGTGCATTTTTCATTCTTCCCGACTTAAAAAAAAAAAAAAAAAAAAAAGAAATAAAATTTATAAATTATATTGTGACCTTGTGGCGCAAATCTTTGATTTAATGTGGGAATATATATTTTCAAATTACTAGGGGCAACGAGTAGTTGAGGGAAAAATGTGGAACGCCAAGGAGGTAGACAGCTTCTTACTCAAGATTTATTCTGTTTGATTCGGGCTGATGTACAAATACAAGTTCATTTTGCAATTTAGCTACTTTGATGCAACTCTTGTATCTTTTTTTCGTAGTTGAAGTGCAGTTCTGAAAGCTCAGTCAAAATACCGCTATGATATTAATTCAAAGCTCTAACATAGACAATCAGTGACAGACGTTGTAGTTCTAATGTTTTTTTCAAAAAATACTGTCTCATTCAGCGGAAATGAATTGATTTTACCATTAGTATTTGATTCAAGAATTTTGATGCAGAAACGCAGACATGTAGAGACGTGAATGATACAAAAAATTGTGTTTTTTCTTTCCTTTTTATGCAATAAAGCGTCGTAAATAAAGAGAAAAATATAATAATTACCTTTCTAGATATTAAAGTAATTCCCGTTTTCCATATTTCCTTAAAATCATGAGCGAACATTTTGTTATGCGATCTCCAACTGGAAAACTAGCGTTTCCATGTCATTTGCGTGTTCTGTCTACATAGAA
Organism: Heteractis magnifica; assembly: GCA_011763375.2. Classification (NCBI taxonomy): domain Eukaryota; kingdom Metazoa; phylum Cnidaria; class Anthozoa; order Actiniaria; family Stichodactylidae; genus Heteractis; species Heteractis magnifica. The sequence goes on from JAADYU020029228.1 coordinate 10,012, forward strand.
TAATCCGATTTTAGCTTTCAATTCTTTACCTAAAGCTACCGCCAGTCTTAAAAAGTAATTCATAAAACGAGATGGCGCTAGGAAGATTTAAACTGGAGCAACGTTGTCTGCAGCCACTATAACCTGCGATAGCTACAACTAAACCGTCAACCAAATCTCGATAGGAACACCGCCTTAATTCGACTTGGTATTATTCAACCCAGGAAATCGTTCATTTGGATGTTTGTACTAATTTTTACTGCCAATCAGCTGTTAATTGTCATAGGCTAATGAGTCTTGACAGGGCTTGTTGTTCACTCAGGATGTTGAACTTCGTTTGCGATAGTTCGGTTTTTATGATTACTTTTGATTTTGTTTGAA
>JAADYU020029339.1:0-10368 GCA_011763375.2 Heteractis magnifica
TAATTTGTTTTATAGAAACCGTTATTCATCACGTTAATAAATTTACAATGTAACGAGTTTGTGGACTGAGGTTACACCCTTGATTCCAGCAATAAAGTTATTGTTGATAAAACAGCTGTCTATTGGTCTTCTGAGGTGCAGTTCATAGTCAGAGTCAGGTGAGATAGATAAAGCCCAATAATACTGTTCCTCAGTAATGTTTACAGAACTGAAAATGTCAGCTTCAGTTAATGTAGGGTCATAACTTGCCTTGCTTGGGTTTAGAAGATCATCAATTTTGCCTTTGACTAATGAAAGGATTTCTTTTCGTTTATCTATAGTGTTTGTTTTTTCCTCTAGATCTAGATCATCAGAAAGAGGCTCTGCAACAATAGTTCTATTTGTAAAAAATTGTCCAAAATTAAACCTACATTTTATATTTTTGAACTTCCTACAGGTCTTAGAGTGGCTGTACTTTTGATAGGTTTTGACTAGCTCATGTAATTCAGGGTTTTGGTCTTGACAAGGAAGGTAGGCATGCACATGTTGATCTATGAAATCTATATATTCTTGCTTGGTCTCAGATGTTAATTTGGGGCAGTCGGCGGTCCAAACTAAGGCATGTAGGTGGGGAGATCCTCTCATCTGAAACTCAATACGAAGCGCATAATACACTATTTTACCTATAGGGTTTGCAGTACTCAGTAGAACTTCAGTAAAGAATGTTTCAACCCTGTACTGAAAGTGTTTAGCAACAACAACAGGATTGAGATTAAGCATTGCACATTTCTCATTATAAGACAATGCATCAACTTGTTCATCAGTCAGGTTCTTGCCCTGTGTTCTTGCAATTATCTGAAAGAGCTCAGGCCATCTGAGGTCAGCACAGGATAAAGTCATGAACCAAGTTGGTATTCCTAGTTGTTTCACCATAGCTACTACCTCATACATAAATTTTTGCCAGTAGGGGAGTGTACCTGGTATTTGTCTCAAAAACAAATACGCCTGATCTTGGCAAATGAGATTTTTCAAGCTTTGTTCATTGGATCTTATTTGTGAAGCAGTGAGTGGTTGGCCATGAATTTTTTTTAGCGCAATATTGATACTATCTGAGACTTTCTTCTGTTCTACAATAAACTGAGCAAAGAACAGATATTCAGGGTTTGTTGCAAATCTCCCACTGTAATGTAACAGTCTTGCATTAAAATATTTAACTGGTGACAGTTTTACTTCTCGCTCAACAGTGTAACCAAATTCTCCTTTTGGAAAGAGTACAGGAAATGCTAGCTCTTCACATTGTTTATCAGTCATGAATGATACAGGGTGTTTATTCTCACCTGGGGCAATACTGTAGATTTCATTTCCAGATGATATATCATCATCTTGCTCAACAGTTACAGGATAATCTGGTATTACAGATTGTAAACATGTTTCATTTGTTGGTGCCCTATACTCATTCAAAGGGTCATCTTGTTCTTCATTATCACATGCAGTGTTTTGATTATCACTGTTTTGCTCAATGGTACTACTGCAGTACCTATATCAGCTCTGCTGTCACCATGATTCACAACTTCATTTTCAAGTGTGTTGTCACTATCAGTGTTTTGCTCATTAGGAGTGCTATTAGGCAGATGAGTTATGGTGCCATAATTATAATCAAAAGCTGGGTTTTCTTCTGAAATACTATTACTTTCTTGGAAATTTGTAAGATTTCGATCAATATTACCAATATCCACACCTATATTCCTATACAATGGTTTATTAATCCTCAGCCAGTTGAGAGCATTGAATACTAATTGAGGACGCACTGCTTGAAAATACACGTGACCTCTAAATTCTAATTTTCTTTTCAGTTTCAACATTATTATTCCAGATCTTTCAGGTGGACGTGGTAATATATTGCATGTTTCATCACTTTCAACTGGCACATTACAGATTGCACCCTTAATCTTTCTTTGTTGACCTTTTGGCATTACTACTATTTTTTTAAATACTATTCTCTGTGATATAAGTATCTGTTCAAGCTTCTCTAACAATGACAGTTCTGGTGGTATATCATCAACATATAATTTGTTACATACAGCTTGACATGGTACTTGCCCTTTCATAACTTTTGAGTGACAGGTTCTACAGATGTACTGTTTATTGTCAAATGACTTTATGTCAGTAAATAGGTGCTGAGTGTTGTACCTCTGTTTTTTTAAATGGATAATAGTTTTTCTATATAGTATTCTGTTACAAACAGAACAAATATAACATGGCCCTTCTCTGATCTTCCTTTGAAAAACTGAGATCTTATGATCTAAATTGTCATATTCAAATGAGTTTTTCTGTGCTTCCTTATTTGATTGGACACGTGATATAATTTTTTTTTTTTTTCCCAGCAGAATTCAGTGAGTTATACAATTGTGCTCTAGAACTAAGGAGTTTTTCCTTTTCTGTAGGATCTAGTGATTCATACCATGCGTGATTGTTTTCTCTTTTTTTTGGACAAAAGCTTTGCTTTTTTTGTAGGCATTAGTAATTCATATTTTTGTGCTTTATCATCCAAATATTTCCTTTTTGCAGCAGGATTCATTTCTGTATAATTGTTTTTTTTTTTCTATTTGCAACTAATTTTTTCTTTACATTGGACACGTGTTTTCTCATTATCGCTTGCCTTACAGTATTTGATAAATTAGTTGAACAGGACAAAAATTTAATACAGTACTCTATTTCATTGCAATATTGAAAAAATTTTGAATGAGAGACTCTACATCCTGATAAGTTTCAAACTTTTCAAGTTCTGTATTCATTCTGAACACTGTTAGATAATATTTTGTACAACTTTTCTGTTTTGAATTATTGTGCTGAAAAATGCAACTTATGCAATAATTTGAAATCCACATTAAAAATCCAGTATTACCTTTTAAGTTGTCTTTTATTAACTTTTGAAGGGATAGTTTGCAACCAACAGAGCAACTCAATATCCCTCTCTTCTCCAAGTTAAAGGTAATGTTAATATCTGCATCATATATTTGAAGTGTACTTGGAAAATCATTGATAGTAAGTTGTTTATCATTATTCAGTTGCTCTCTGTAAAACATTTCTCCATGGTCAGCAATTGAATCTAAAGTCTGTGAATTCCAATATCCAGGGGTTTTAATGATAGAAAAACAAATGCAGTAAAATGATAAAGCACAGCAGCATTTCAACACAGTCATGTTGTTTCCATTTTGTGCAACATTTGTGTTATCACTTATTTCATGGTTTACAGCATGATTGCTGAATTGTATGCTAGGACTGTATACTGTCATGTCATAATGTATTTCAGAAATATGTATACCTCTAAGCTCAAATAAAGCATTTGAATTGTTATGTAATGTGTGAAAATAATGTATAATTTCATTCAAGGTCTGCAGTTCTAACAATACACAAGCTCCTTGGGGATGAGGCATACCATATAAGTCTCTAGCATGAGAGTCAAATATTTTGAATCTAGCATCTGAAGTATAATAAATACTCACAGTACTACATGCTATGGTTAAAAGAAATGAATGATAACCTTTTTCTAGTAATGTTTGCATTGCACTGACCAATGGCATACAGTAATCAAAATCTTGTATTAATGCACAAGTGTCTTGTTGTATGGTGCCAGTATAGCTTGGACTGTATTGAAGCTGATAATTGGTATTGAATATTGTGATCATTTCAAGTACTTCTGTCTGACAGTAAATGTGTTTGCCTTGATAGTCGAGATAAACCAGAATACAGTTCATTACCAATGTTCATTATATTTACCAAGTCCACTGAGGAAGTAATACCATTCTTGTAGTTATATATGAGAGATGTAAGTGACATGCCTACACACTGTGTACCTGCATTTAACCCAAACAATGCCACATTGTCTTGACTGTAAGGTGCCTGGATTGTCTTACGAGGATCAATAACAGGACCAGGATTTTTTTCTATGTCCCTAGATAGGTTGAATTGGGTATGATTTACTCTGTGATTGAGATTCTTATATTCAGCTGCTACTGAATACAGGTGAGGTAAATTTGCCTTGCCATAGTTTGTAGGTGTCTGTGGACCATAATAATTACAGGTTTTTATTTTCACCCTCTGTGTATTAGTCGATCGTTGCTTTCTACGAGTTCTTTTAAACCAGTGAAACTTTTTGTTGACGGCAGCTTGTTTTCTTACTTTTCCTTTGTTTGCATAATTCTTATGAAATATGCGAGTTCTAGAAGTAAAAAAATGTATTTGCGAAGACCTCGGAACATTTTTCCTGATATGCTTTCGAACAGAGCTTCTTATTTTTCTGCTCTTTAGTAAAACTCGTGCTAGTTGTTTCCTAGGGATTCTGCTTGGTTCACGATCGCGTCTTGCAGAAAGACAGCGCCGTCTGACACAGTTATTAAAATAAACAAATTTCGCATATCTCGATCTGGAGTCATTTATTGATTTTTTACTATCAGTATGGACAATAACAGATATTTGCACAGCTTTTTCAAATATATCACATTCACTAAATCTATAATTTACGATAGCTTTCTCTATCGTTCGGCGTACAAGGACATTCATGAACATGACACAAAAAAGTACAATGTACACCATTATAGCAACGTGAAGGAATGAAATACTATTCTGAAACACAACATAATCAAATAAGTTTAAGATAACGGTTATAAAAACAGCATAAGGAATGATGAAATTCACCTTCATGAGTTGAAGCTCGTTGTTTTGTGTACTGTTCTCTTCGCAAATATTCAAAATGGCGACTGTTGATTTCACATCTTCGCTCTTCATGTTGTGATCTTCAGAGTGCTTTGCTAAGCAGTTCTCAGCTGAGTAAACATTTGAGTTCATTCTGATAACATTGAAGTCCTTCAGTATTGCTTTCAAGTTTTTTGGCATTAAGCTTATTTTGGCTTTGTCTTTGTCTTCGAGTTCCTGGACCGACCCTTTCCAAAATCGCTCAAGAACATCTTTTAGTGTGGGTCTACCACGAACAGCGTGTGCGATTGTCAGTAGTTTGAGCATTCCGATAAACAAGCTAAAGATAATTGTTGACCACATCCTCAAAGCTTAAAAGAACCTTGATCGATAGCTTCGATTAGATATCCTTCGTCCACATCACATGTACGTGAAGGTATAGAAACACGTCATCAATCCTTATATGGGTATTATTGCGCAATTTTCCAATTTTGTCGAGGAGGAGACAGAAAAAAACAAACGTGATTTATGACTGGGCTGCCCACAGGCAACCCAGTAAAAAGGTGATTTCAGCGAAGATTGTGCAAAAATTCCTAGCATCGCATACCCAGATATCGTGAACTACTTGGTTCTCCAAACATCTTGGGCTACCAATAAGCAGATGAGAGCGTACAAATCAATGGACGCGTATAATTTCTTCGTATCTGGCTGGGTCGGTACTCTCTTGATGAAAGAGGTACATCCAAGCAAAACACTTGTTTTTGCAAGGGTGAGTGTTGAATATCTTGTACAGTAGTTATGCGCTTATCAATGTTAAGCCCCCAGGGGGGAGGCCAGGCTAGAGGTTGGGATTAGATCAACACTTATTGCCCCCCACAGGGGCATTTACCACATAATTCTGTCACCAGGGTGGGAAATTTGCCCAAATTTTGAGACCGTATGACCCCTGAATTTGTCCCAAGGTAGGGATTTTTAGTTGAATTTGACCCCATTCAGAATCCTGAGGGTGGGGAATTTGACCAAAAAGTTTCAAAAAAGTTTAATCCCCACCCCTAGTTCAGCCTGCCCCCCTGGGGGCTTAACATTGATAGGTGCATTATCCCACTTATCTACCCATTGACGTACAAATATATGAAAACACTAAAAATTAACTGAAGCAATTTAAAATATTTCATTAGCTCCTAATGCTCTAATAATTGTTTTCTTTTGATTATACAGGTAAATCATTCGCAAAGAGCGCGAGAAACCCCATTAAAGACATGGTTTTTCACCGAAAACGATGACACTGTGATTACCACTCACTGCAACTGCATGGCGAGCTTGAGCAAAGCATGTTCCCACATTGGTGCCCTTTTGTTTGCCTGCGAAGCTGGATCAAGAATTGAGAGACTAAAAACATGCACTGGCGACAAAAACAAATGGTTAATGCCCTCCCATGTTAAGGGAATTCCTTACCTACCAGCATCAGAGATGGACTTAAGGTCAGCCAAGCAAAAACATAAGATGCTGTTAGGTGAGGGAAAAACTCCATCTGCCTCAAGAGATCTACCAGCAGGTAATGCCAATGGTATTCAAAATACAACTAGTCTAGAAGAACAAAACAGTTTCTTTGAAAATATTTCTGGTTGTGGTACTAGACCAGCAATATTATCTCTTGTGGAACCGTTTAGTGACCTGTATGTCCCAAAACAAGTGAATTTGCCCAAGCCTATCACAGAGAAGTTTTAGAAAGAACCTGACCTAGATTTCACTAGGCTTCTTGAAAAGTGTTCAAATCTCCCAAGAAGAATGCAAAGCTGTTGAATCCAACACGAGGGGGCAAGCCTCATCAAGTCTATGGTTCAGACAAAGAGCTGGCCGCATAACAGCATCCAAATTGAAGTCTGTTTATTGTTCCAGAGCTACAAAGCCACCAGCAAGCCTGGTAAAGAGCATTTGCTACCCAGAGGCTCACAAATTCAGCAGTGTTGCCACTAACTGGGGAAAAACAAAGGAGTCAGTTGCACGCAGCGCTTACCAGAATGAAATGGGGTGTCAGACAGTGGCCTCCACATAAATCCAGAATGGCCCTACCTTGGAGCATCACCTGATGGCTTGGTATGCTGTGACTGTTGTGGATCAGGTACTTGTGAGATTAAGTGTCCCTACAAAGCTATTGATTTGGAACCATGCGAAGCAGCAGAAGAGAAAGGATTTTGCTTAAAAAGGGATGGCAATAACATTTTATTGGATAAATCACATGGTTATTACTATCAAGTACAGGCACAACTTTTCATTTGTGATATTGAGTACTGTGACTTTGTTGTTTGGACACCAAAAGGAATATATATTGAGAGAATCCTTCCTGATTTAGAACTTTGGAAAGGAGCTTTATCCAAAGCAAAATATTTTTTTCTACAAAGCTATCCTCCCAGAGGTAATAGGCCAGTGGTTCACAAGATCTTACTTGCCATTTGTTGAACAACCAGTAGCCTCAGATGATGATGATGCTTATTGGTGTCTATGCCAGCCGCATATTGAAGGAAGCACCCTTGTTCGTTGTGAAAACATGGATTGCAAAATCAAGTGGTATCATTTAAAATGTTTAAGGATGAGTAAGGGGCCAGAGGGATACTGGTTGTGTCCTGATTGTAACAAGTCACAGGAATAGTGTGTGATAGCTAGGGTAAATATCAATATTCACCTGATGGCCATGTTATTTACCATTTCTTTAAAAAGGAGTTTTTTCTTTTTCTTAATTTCAAAGATGGCATTTCTTAAAAAATCTTAGCAATGCAACAGTGAAGCACATGATGTCTATAATTCATTTTATTATTCAATCATCTAGTGTCATACAAATTTATATACTAATATTGACAATATTGTGTTAACCTTTTATATAAAATGCAATACAACATGGGTTTATTTTTGATGCAAAAAATCAGCAATTACTTATCAGCTTAAAAAAAAATCATCTTAAAATAAAATAAATAGATATATAAAAAAATATAAAAATATTATAAAGATATAATCACCATAGAATATAAATATGTAACATAACTTACAAATAGGAAAATAAAGATGATAATATATAAGTATAAATTAAGTACTATTTACAACATGAGTGACCATGCTGTATTTGATATACAAGCTCAAGCCGCAGGCGAGAGCCGATTGTAGATCAAATACAGCATGGCCACGCATATTGTAAATTGCTTATGATACGTCTAGGTTAGCTAGATCGTGTTTGACTAAAATTTTGAACATAAATGTGAATTGGGCTGAGAAAATCAGCTTTAAAATTTATGCAAATCAGAACGACACTGTATAAGATATACAGGCTCCTCCACGCTTATGATTTTCTATTGTTTTGGCCTCATTAATTATTCATGAGTATTATAATGATATATATTCTTGTAATAGTTTATTTTCCTGTCTGTGTTTTAACTCAAGTTTTTTAGTAGAAACTGCACCTATACAATGTCTTTTTAGAGTGGTTTTACTAAAGTGATAAAACAGCAACTAATAACTTACTATAAATTATCTTGTGAAAGTATGATCTTAAGACCATTTTGTAGCTTTGAATTAGTCAAATGGGATAATGGAGTCTGAAAGGTTGGTCAGAGCACAACAAACCTTTACTATCTTATATATTGGTGCAAGGCTATCACCTGGCTTTGCTGTTATTGCTTCTACAGGAAGTGTACTTTGTAAAATGACAAACTTTCTTCTTACAAGCCCTATAACCCTCTTGACATGTATGTGCACATTTGCTATTTTGCGTGTCGCTCTACTTCTAGAGCAGAGAGTTGTTTCTTACCCTTTGTAAAAGCTGGGATGTGCAACCTTGCCTGATAAAAACCAACACTGTCTTCAATATCGAACCCTCTGTTTGCAAGTACTATATCCCCTGGTTGAAGCTTGCGTAACATTTTACTATTTTCAGTTAGATATTTATTGCTAACTCTTCCTCCCCAGGCCTTTGAAATAAAGGAAACCACACCTTGGGGGACTATACCTATGAGGAATTTTACTGTATTGTGGTGCTTGTAATTGGACCATGTCATTGCTCGAGCAATCAAGCTAGATGGTCGGTCTATGAACACCTCAAAGCAATCAATGATGACTGCAACTTTTTTCCCAAAGTTTTGCTGAAAAACTAAGGGCACTGTCTTCCTCAGCTGTTCTCGTTGTGGCCACTTAATAAGAAAATCTAGTCTATCACTCATAATGTTGATCCACCTATAAAATATCCTGGTGGCTGTAGATTGCGAGATACCGAAACGGTAAGCAAGATCCTGAAAAGGAAGGTTTAACTTTATTCTCATCAATACTAGAAGGAACTCCTGGAATTGGTTCAATGCATTGTTGCAGGTTGTTGACACTTTCTGTGCTACTAGGTGAAATATATGCATTAAAATAAGAAAATTTGGTAAACCAGTATAAAATTTTGTTTTTTCATCATTCCCCCTTAGGCTATCCTTTGACAATTGTAAACTGCTTAACTGCTGCTTCAAATTTTGTAACTCAAGCGTCACAGTGTTGATGTAAATATCAGGATAGGTCAGCCATTGTAGTGTCTGTCTGGCAGCTAAAATTGGCCACTGTCACAGAATCAGTCTGACAGCTACAATCCTTGTCCCATTCATTTTCAAATGCTACTTGTGTGTTCTCTGTTTCAACTTGAGATTCTACAAATAGGAAAGAATGTAATTGTTGTGTGTGCTTTAAAAAATTACATAGTAAAACATTGAAATTTTAATGGTTTATACAGTGTCAAAACCAGGGTATTTTGGCAGGGGGTGACCGGCTAGCCAAATCATATTATCCCCCTGTACAGCCACTACCTACACATCCAATTCACCTGACAGTCTGGATCTGCCCCAACCACATCATTGCTCTTTTTAGGGGCAGACCATTAGATTTGGAAATGGCATTATTTTTTGGGGGGGTCACCATAAGTGGAATTTTTTTTTCACCACAATATTTTTTTATGAAAATTGCATGGCACCAATTTTTTTAAATGAGATTTTTACTGGAAATATTTCCTTTCTTTCTTCTTTTTTGCTTTTCCCCCATTCACTCTTCTAATGGTCCGTCCCTTACAAATTTACTTGTAGTGAAAACGAACTCCTGTTTCGATATTCCTTAGTTTATTCTCTTAATGTATCACAAAACGGGTTTTCTACAACGCGTTTATCTTAAAAACTGAAATCACTTCTAAAATTACAGCGAATTGCGTTACGTAGAGCACATGACTCCTGTATCATATTTCAAAGTCCATTACATTACTTTTCCAAGCATTAGACATACCGTGGTAAGAATTAACATCAGGCAAGTCGGGATTTTCGATGCTGCTAGATGGCAATGTCTGTACATCCAACGAAGGCGGCTTTTGTTGAGTTTCTGATTTCTGCATCTCTTTGGCCTTTCGCTTCTTGCTAGCCCGTTCACGAGCTCTTTCATATTTTTGGACTGAAGCAGCTACCTTATTCCACTTAATTTTCGCGACTCCTAGCAGCAGACTAGGTGAGTTCCCCGCAGCAGGTGGGAAGCAGTATGTTTTTATAGTAAAATGTATGGTTTTTTTTAAAGTTTTCCGACCTGCCGAAAAAGTTCAAAGTGAGGCCTGTGCCCCTAGGCAGCCTATTGAAGTTAAAATATTTTATTTATATATGGGAGGAAAGTGTAAGTTGTGCGAACGTTGGTACCAAA
>JAADYU020029450.1:0-10367 GCA_011763375.2 Heteractis magnifica
GTTGCAAGTCGCACATGGCGGGGCGGTGGGGGGGGAGGGGGGGGGGAAGGGGGTCCCCCCCCTAAACCCCCCCCCCTAGGCCCCCCCATTTCTCCCCCCCCCCCTCCCCCCCCCCCCCCCCCTCGCCAGATAAACCCACCAGTGTACAATGCCCGGTGGAACAGTGGGTCACGGCCTGCCTGCCGAACGAATCAATTGGAGAACGAAACGTTAATTCAGTACTTGCGCTTACTTTGTGGCGCCAATGAAAATAAGGCTTTGAAATATCGGAAAGGAATTGAAGTTCTTTAGTATAATATTGTTTTATAGACCCTTTGCATGATTGTACTAATCATATGCAGATATGCCTCACGTGATGTGATAAAAAATGGGCTCATTAACCCCATCTTTTGTCCACACAAGCGAGGCTAGAGATGTATTTGCATGGGATAGTACGTTTGTGCAAAGGTTTATGCACGTGAAGAAATTGTTCTTCGTATTTCAATTCAAATTTCATGACAGTCAATTGTTTAAAATGGGATATTTTAAAATTATTTTGTTGCAATATATTTTTTAAACAATAGTTTTCCTAGCAAAGGGGAGTGTGAACTTGAAAACACTGCTTTATCAGAAATGCGCTATATCTGGTTCTGTATTTCCTGACATTTATGCCAGACATTGCCAAACATTTTGTTGTATTATTTATTGTTATTTCAAAATGAGATCCTGAATTCTAATTTGTGAAAATAGGTTATATTTTGATAAAAACTAAGCGACATCTGATGTCTGCAGGCCCTCGTCTGGCGCCGGTGTATCAGGACATGGCATCATCATGGGTAAAAATGATGAACGATGGTAAGTCATGTTTATCAAGTTAAATCTATTGCCCAAACTAAAGCGAGCTAAAAATACACAGCTGATCCATTTGCTAACTAATAAGTTATAAATCATCACTCATGTCTTGAAGATTGATGCACGGACGACTACTGACGTTTATTTCGACGATAAATATCCGTTGCCAGTGACCGCGCGGATCAAAGGTTTGAATAGGGAGAGAGCCCAGTTCCGTGCCCACGTTTTTGTCGAAAATTTTATCATGTTACGTGCAAAATAGCAACAAAATACCTTAGTACTAAGGGTTTAGGTTCCACATACCATTTCGCCACAGATTCCAAAGTTTTGCCTTTCGGTTGCGGCAAATCTTTAGCCTCGTAGAAGTCAACATGAAGAAACCCTCGGCCGGCTTCTGGCTTTCCTGTTTCTTTATAATGTCTTGCGTCTACTTGGATTTCTTGAGCATTGCTGTACATCAAACCAAGCAGTATTCGGGGTTTTCCTAATGATTCTAAAGGAGGCTAACAAGAAGAAAAGGATTCAAAATTAAGTATGATTTAGGGACAATAGTTAAATTTTTGGTACTAGTATTGTATAGACTCCTTGCAGCAATTCCCAAAGTAGTTCAATTTGGAGGACAAAACGATAAAATTTTATTCTTCTGAGAATCGAAAATATTCTGGGTCACTTAATTGTCAACCACAATGCATCAGATCAACATGAAGCTTCGGTTGAATTTTTTGTTAGTTTATAACTAGAACGTGGGCCCGATTTATCTAAATTTTTTAGACTGGGTAAATTTCAGTTCTGTGAAAATCATAGCACGCGGCACGATCACGGTACGACATTCGCTAGATACGAATAACAGCGCGCAAGCATACTGATATGACGGGCATAGAGCAGACTTCGAAAAGCTCGCGGCACGGTCAGTGCCGTAAGTGTGCCTTGCCGCGACCGAGAGTTTTGACGTCCTTTGCCGTGCCTCGACCTTCTCACGACCGTGTTCATGGCTCGAGCTTTTCACAGCCGTTCGAAATCTGCTCTAAAATGTTCAGGAAGCGGCACCGTACGTTTTCACAGCACTTCATCTACTTTCATACCGTTCTACCGTCCCAACAACCTATCACGCGCGATGCAATTAAAACCATTAACAAGAAAAAATCAGCAAAACACGAAAAGAGGCGTTACGGAACATGCCATCTCAAGCGCGCCTTTCGATATCAAGTCCATGATCGATTTCCAGGCATTCGGTTTTCTTATGGCGCCTGTGATCTTTTGATAGACCCCGCCCCATCGTTCAATACCGACCCTTATCAAGATATCCCTCAAGAAATCTAGAGGAAGTCATCTTTTTGACGCCAAGAATTCAGCTCTAGAGTTATCGCACTTAATTTTCTTGCTTGCTTATTCATATTTACTATTAGTTATTCGCGGTTTCTCATTTTTAACTCTATTTTTTTTTCGTAGTTAATTAAAAGTAAATAAGCTTACTTAAGACCATTCCAAATTCGAAAGTAATTAGTGCGAACCAGCAACCTGTAAATCAGATTTTAGTTTCATAGGAAGGCAATGAATTATGTATTATGTACAATTTGTGGACCGCAAAGTTATATCTGGTCGAGTCGGGGGAAATAATCTTGTGTAGTGAATACCTTGAGGGATATAAGTATGTCCATTGGGTAGCCAATTGCGCCCATGATTTTCTGAGGGAACAGTTTAGTGACTTGATGAGAATCACCAATAAAATGAACCACCACTGTAATCTCGCTGGAATTCTGGAGCTGATTGAATGTCATGTATTCACCTCCTGAATTAACAAGGATAACAAAAACGGTTTTTATAAATTAATATTTATTAGTAACACAGCCATTTGTAAAAAGTCTGTCCACTTTCGATATACACCTATTTCAAAAAACGTCACAGCAAAAAGCAACAGGCGACAAGGCTAAGACCAAAAGCAAACGTCTGTGGTCAGGACATAAGCTGAGTTTTCGAACACATAATTGGTTTTGGAAAGCATAGCAAAAAGACTAAAATGACCGTATCTAAATGGATGAATTACTGAATTACTGCCTTGCGGACTTGGCTTGTTGCTTTGGACTGCGACAACGTTTTTTAAAATAGATGCACATAACGTAATATCAAATATACGTTAGAAATTATGGTATGGCTTCGCTGATATATATTTTTTCGGACATTATACCATTTAGGCTATCTGGAACTGATTATATTAATAGTAATAATGAAAATGAGAGTGAGAGTGATGAGATGATGATATGATGATGATGATGATGATGGTGATGGTGATGATGATAATGATGATAATGATAAGATGGTAATGATGATAATGATAAGATATAATGATAATGATAATGATAATGATAATGATAATAAGATGATTGATGAAGATGATGATGATAAAATAGCTCGATGCACGAATAGACAGTAATAGCGATTGTATGAGCATATGGTTAGGAATTACGAGGATTGTGGCAAGTCTGTCTTCTTCACGCGACCTCCCCAAAACTGGTTGTATGCAACCCCACGACTAACCAATGAAACGTGCAGCTGTGTAGGCAACACACACACACACACACACAACGTTATAGAGCAGATTTCGTATGATTGTGAAAAGCTCGCAGCACACACAGTCGGTGCCGTAGGCGTGCCTTGCCGCGACCGTGATGTTTTTCTAGAATTTTGACGTACTTTGCCGTGCCTTGACCGTGTCACGACCGTGTTTGTGCCGAGAGCTTTTCACAGTCATACGAAATCTGTTCTAACACTAAAAAGCAACAACAGAATTCATGCAACATAGCCAAGGTCAGTATTAAAACCTGAAATGTGATTAGAAAATACAAATTGACCGCAACAGCATAGTTTATGAGATTTCGAGTGCTTGCTAACCATTTTGTCATAATCAAGTCTAGACTCGCTCGAGATTAATTGAGAAAATAAATGAAAATCCAAGGATTAGTTGACCACTTCAATACATCGATTATAAACGCCATAATTAGATCAGTAATCTCTAAATAAAAAGGGGATTTTCTTGAATACACCTTTTAAACTTGTGTTTGTTTTTTTTAATTAAAATTAAAATTAAAACAACTGTTCATTTTGTATTTCGGACGTCGCAGTAATAAAAAAACACTGAATCACCCAACGAATTCAAGAACAATCTGAAGCTGAATTATACGAAAAGTGACTCAAGCTAATGTAATTTCTAAAACTATGTGAGATGGAATTATTGTTATTATTTCAGTGATAAAGTCAAATCTACATATTTAGTTAGTCCTATATGGTTTTGCGCGTCATCATTTTTGTCGCTCAGTACTCGAATTTATTCTTAAAAAAGCCAGCATTGTAGCGTTGACATGTGAAGTTGCTCTGTTATATCTAGCTCAGTCTCTATTATGTGTTGAAAGTGTCTTGAAAATAATAATATTCATGACGAAGTTGCTTCATCCGCGTAAACATTAATATTATTAATTAAAAAATTTGAAGGCAAGCTTTCGGCCATTATGGCTATCATCATGGTCGTAAACGTGCACGAGATTACACGTAGCAAACCGTAAAACTTCTCCATAAATGAAACTTGCGCACAGCGACGTTTTAAACTAAATAATAATATCATTGTTTTTCAGTAGTTTTAGTAGATATTATTTTTGTGGATAGACTTGATCTATTCCGTCAGCTCGCATCATCGTCATACATTATTAATAGTTACCGTTTTTAGGTATTAATTTGTGGGAATTGTCTAGCAAAGTGGGATTTCCCTAAAACTCTTAGCATGTAATCTTTTTTAAATAGCGTTTTTTTTCATCCAGTTTGTATAAAATGGAACTAAGTTTGTAGTTATAAGAAAGCTTGTTTATATAATTGTAGCTTTTAAAACGGCAAAAACTGAAAATCATCCACTTTTTGGCAGAACAGAAAACCTTTTCTTCATCTGGTACATTATGAACACAAGCAGTGCTACGATTCAGCTGATTACGTTGTTTTACGATCCATTCTTCTATAGCTTCAAAACGCCAAGCGCACTGATTTAGCCAAGACAACATCTGGGCTGTGCTCTCACGTCTGATGTAGATTTTTGAACAGCTACAAAATGAAAACTGTGAAATGGTAAAAGGTACGAAGACTCCAGTGTCCCGGGGAAGGGGGGGAAGATATAACCTATACGGGGATGTTCCGCTGGATAGGGCATGCCGGGTTTTTCGGGATTTTGGTCTTATCGATTGAACAGGGTCATTATTCTTAGATAGGATAGCGCCATCTAGCATTTTCAAGTCGTAGATAGGATATTCAATTTTGACATTCTGTCGACTTTTTTCGCCGCCGAACAATTTTTAGCGTGTAACTTCCAACTGCGCCGGTGGTACTTAAAGACCACCATCAACGCTACTAAACTGTAGTCTTAGATTGGGTTATAATTTACAGTGCTGTGTCTTAAACAGGGTATGTTTCTTCAAGATATTTTGTCTTAGGTAGGTTCAGGGTTTTCGGGTCCCTGCGGCACATTCCTATCAATAACCACCCTAGTACCCCTAGGAGGGACATGTATTTAGGTTTCAGACGGGGCTCTCTATTACACTTTGTCTTCTCGGTTTCTTAGCTGTAAGTCCACAGTTTGCATCGCACCAACTTCCCCACACAGGAAATATTTTTTGGGAAAAAATAATAACAGAGTAATAGCAAAAGACATAAGTGAGGAGATACTGGGAATTATTTGATTTATAAGAATCTTCGGATATGGCAAAAGCAGCTTATTGAAATCACCCTACCGACCACAATAACGTTTATCGTTAACCACTGAATGGCAAAACAAAAGCGAACCGTCGACAACTTAAAAGGAACAAACCACAACAAATTAACCAAAACCATTAGAGAAACAAGGCACGGAACAGTTAAGCTAAAGCCCAGTGACAGGCTTAACTTGCTGCGACTCACTCTGGTCCAAGTTTGTTTCTCCTAGCTTGTTAAAAGAGCCCACGTCTCGAATGGTTTTCCTCCCCATCTAACGAGTTTAAAAAAACATGAGCTAGAGGTCGTCGGCTCGCCTTATCTGGGTTGATGAAAGAGATAAAGGCACTTCGAATCTTCTTATTTGTGGTGGAAGACATTGTTATGTATAGAGCGGATACCATCCAGAAGGCATCATAGCACAATATAACCTCCGCCTTTAGTAAACAATAAAAACTGATTTCTGCCATTTTATACTTTCTTTTCTTTCCCCTTTTTTTGGTCGCGATAAGCGTGTTCACAGGTAAACGAATCCTTGTTTGATGCACCTCATTTTTTAACGTGAAAAACAGCTTTTCATATACCTTATGGTGTACTTATTGAGTAAAAAAGCACCGTTTTTTTAGTGGCACAAAGCGGGAAAAAGAGAGAAGCATATGATAACACATTTTCAAAGAACTACACACACACGCACACACCATCAAAAGATAGTGTTAAAATTTCTCAAGCGTGAATTGTTTGGATTTGAAAGAACACATATGTTTCTTTTGGTGACCAAGTCACTTTATTTTGAACTCGACATCTTATGATTTTATCTGTACAAAGCTTGTTATCCCCTCAGTTTTATTTACTGATCACGCAGGTGTGTTAGCTATTTCGTTTCCTTGAGTTGCCGCTGTTCATTACTCTCATATCATACATAAAAAATATCCCATAGTCTCTCTGGATAAGACTCCTGGGCAAGTGGAATAACTTATAGGCATTAGGCATGCGGCGTTTATACAAGCATTTCACAAGGACAGTAATCTTCAAACAAATCTTAAAAAGCACATTCAATTTCCGTGACAAAAATTATGAAAGACGATGATAATCTCAACTGCTAGAAGTTTTCATGTCCTACGTTGATGAATAGTCACAAAAACGTAGTTGTGCTAGACTACAAGAAATTTATTAATCATTAAAATCAGTGATTTTAGACGCATCTATTTTCAGAATTACTCAGTTCAGTACGATTCAAACTGCGACATGACGACATACTATTGTACTCGGCTCTCTTTCTATCGATTATCAATTCTTATTTTCATTAATTAGTTCAGATAAAGATTCTTTATATAATTTCAATCAGTGTTTATCTCGAGTTTACTGTGATTAAAGTCGACGATAGCTTGAACTCGTATTTCTTCTTGGTCGCCAAGGTTCAACTTCTTACTTAACTATTCTTTGCCCCAACATCTGCTGAGGAGCTGAGTAAGAGGCTGTCATTGGTTGGTATGCGTAGAATTATCAACCTGCTTCTTCTTAGCTTTTAAACGATTGAACATTTACTGTCCTTCGTTGGCTGCGAATTATCAGACTTGAGGGCATCTTTCCATGGCGAACAGAGGCATTGACACAACAAAGCATTGTATTCCTCGCGGAAAGTCTTGTTCATCACCCCATAGATAACAGGATTTAAAGACGTACTTAGCTGACCAAGAAACGTGTACATCAGATACACCTGTCGGGGCAAAGCCCATGTTTCTTGAGCAAATCCGATAAAATCCACGATGCTGATCGGAATCCAGCAAATCAGAAATCCGCAGACTGTCAGGAAGAGGGTTCGCGTAACGTTGATGTCCTCGATGGAAACTCGTCGGGGGTTGGCGCCTTCGAAAGTCGACGAGTTTCTCAGTTTTCTTATGCGCGCCTGACGTTGACGCAGCATTTTGAAGACAGTGAAGTAGCAGGTTGTCAGAAGGAGAAGAGGGATAGCCACGTAGACATAACCAAGTAAAGTGTAGAAATTGACTTGGAGTACTTGGAAGCAAAAGACCTTGCCCGGATGGTACTCGTAACGGTGCCCAGACAATAAATACGGCAGTGGTTCAGTCAATGATAGAAGCCAAACTGCGATGATCATCAGTTTGGTATTTCTTGGGGTGAAAATTTTCTGGTATTCCTGAGGTCGCACGATTAGAAAATACCGATTGACAGCCACGAGGGTCATAGTCAACAGAGAGACACAAGCCAAGCAGGCAATGGAAAAGCCCTGGAGTTGACACACGAAGTCACCAAAGGTTCTGGTGCCTGTAATGAGTACCGAGACACAGGGTGGAGCGCAAATTACCGCCATTAGGATATCAGAAACGGCCAGTGACACCACGAATTGGTTAGGGATGGTACGAAGATTGCGATTCCTGTAGACTATCCATAACACCAGAAAGTTTCCAAACACCGCCGCGAAAATAAGCAAAGAACTGACTAGGGATTCCAGTGTGACCAAAGCCAAGCTGCGGTCAGCTAAAAGAACTGCGTACTTTCTCAGTGAATCTTCCATGAATTGAAAAAAATTCAAAACTCACTCAGTTTTCAAAGTCTAGGTTTGTGGCGAATTTAAACGAAGTTTAGAAAGAATCGTGTGTGAGATTATTACCATGCAGGATGATGTTTATCCTGCCAAGTCTTGAGCCAAAGTGATGTACTTTTTCAAGGGCAATTGTGTTTAGTGATAGTTTGACACAACAGGTGTCGATGTTAATACTATGCCACCAATTAAAACGGTTCGCGCGTTCGTTTGTCCGCCTGTTCGTGTTTGAGGGAAAAACGCTGTCATTTCAAGTTGGTTTTTATTCTACCATTCAATCATTTCATTTGAGATTGCTATCTCATCCGAGAAAGCGTCTCTTTAAAACTGCTTTCTTCTTATTTTCTCAGTAATTCGATACTTGGGAGCAAAGTAGAGTAAGACGCTGTTAAATCATTACAGAGCACATGGCCCACTTGGTTTTGCATATCTTAGTCAGATAGCTCGCTAGTGGGGACAACCATGATTCTGTTGACAAAAACGGACGGCTGAGACGAAATTGTAATCTCGTTTGGGCGATAAGAAGCAATGAGAATACGCAATAATTTGAATAACAAAAAAAGACAAACAGACTGAACACCCGTGGATGGACTTACTCCTTCTTTAGCCATGTGATAATCTGAATTTGAAAAGAATAATTGCATGGTAAGTGATGCTAAAATGGGTATTAAACTGATGGAGAAATTGTCATTGGATATGAAGCTCATGAAAAGTAAAGATTGTTATTATCAAAATGCTTACTTTGATGACATCTTTATAAACTGTTAAATCTCTTGTTTATTTCTGATGATTACGATTTTTGTTCTCTTTTCACGCCGTATTTTTGAACCACTATATGTATGATCATGATGATATCAAAGCTCTTTTCTTCGTCATACGCTTATTTCAACCAAAAAAAAAATATATATATATATATATAGACGAACTACGATCTAATTAATAAAGATCAGGCTAGAGCCACATTTACTGGCACCCAATCGAACCATAAAAGGGCTTTGCGATGTCCCACTGATTATCACATGAGATGTTTTGGCCGGCGTGAAAGGAAATTCATTTACCAATTAAGAAACCAAACTAAGACTACTAACATAATTAAGCCAAGTGCCATGCAAAGAACTTTACAGATAAATAGATCCTTTTAGCAAACATTTTATTCTGTCTTGGACTAATTAGGATGACTCACAAGGGATCTTGATCTCCCTCATGACATGACCAACGTGTTAACATCAAAAGAAACGACACATTGGTGTGTTAGCTTTATTTTGAACATCCTTGCAGTGTAAATTATCGGCAAAACGGCTTTATATTGAGGACTTGATTTTGTTTCATACGAAGGAATAGAGTTACATTAGCGTTTGTGACAACCCAGGAAGTTATGAATGAAATTTAATTTTGATTCCCTTGGAAACATGGTCGCGTCTATTGTTGAATTCACATGGAAGAAAACCAAGATCGGCGTCTCGTTTATAAACAAAAATTTATTACATTCTTCCGAAATGAAATGGCACCTTTGTCTGAAAATTTATTAAATTTTTCAGAAATGTGACCAATTATTATCTGGTGTTTTAGCCGTTTCGTCAAAATTAAGAATTGCTGTAAAGCTGGTCGGTAAAATAACGTAGTTTTAGGCTAAACATGTTTTTAATTGACCTAATCGCAAAACCATTTCAATTTGAATTAAGTGAAATTCAGTTTTAATTTACTGCTGTATGATTCTAAAAAATAGCCTACGCAGAAAGGAAACTTCTCCTGTCAAAATATTCCTCGTGTAGTTATTTTATAAGGTAAATATATCAAGGATGAAATTAATGAGAATCCGCCCGATGATTGTTGAGTCATTTGCACAAAGAACAGCGAAGTCACTGTGATGCGCTTGCGTAAATATCAGCGTACAAATGCGTACAAATGCGTACAGCGTGACGTCATTAAATATACACCTATTTCAAAAAACGTCACAGCCAAGAGTAAGAATCAACAAGCGACAAGTCGGGACCGAAAGAAAACGTCGGTAGTATTAGCTGAATTTTCATATGAACTTGGGAAGCATAGCAGCCTGCCATTGTAGAGGGTCTCAATGGGGTTAACCGTCAGCCGTCAAATACCATAAAACCTTAACCGTCAAACGTCAAAAAATGTAACCATCAAGCGTCAGAAAATTTAACAGTCAAGCTTGTGTTACACGGGTTATTATACGTGTTTTTGAAGATAAAATAAGAGAATCAGTTGAGAGCACGTGTGTTGTTCTTTA
>JAADYU020029561.1:0-10366 GCA_011763375.2 Heteractis magnifica
TTCCCAGTGTGACGACCAAATTAAGGTTGGATGATTCACATGTATATTCGATAAAATGTTGAGGTTTTTGTACAAAAAATATAGCTAAAACGAGTAAAGTGAGTGGAGCAAGAAAATTTGCCGCCATCTTAGCTGACCGCTGACGTTGTACGTGTCCTTCCAAATGAGTACAGAGATCCAAGTTTTAATCATTCTAATCCAGAATCTGTCTAACAATTTAAAGCTTAATTTGTTACAAGCTCTGCTAACTAATGAAACTAGGTAACTTTACCTTGACCCATTAGTCTGATGTCCTTTAAGATCTTCAAATGATGAGCAAGATCTGTTGCTAGTATGATGGTTCTAATCAAGTCCAAAACCTTTGAGAAATCCTGCAGGAAAATCAGTTGTAAACAATGACTAACACACCATTATCAACATCATCAAACACTGTTACACCAAGACCAGCATCGGACCACCATCATAGTTATCATCGTCAACCACCACCACTATGATAACAGCTGTCATCATCATCACCACTTAGCTATTGTAGTGGTCATGAACATCATCATCATCAACAACAGCCATCATCATAGTTGTGATTACCATTATCATGGTTGTCATCATTGTTTGTTGCCATCATCCACTAACACATTACATGCATATGACTCAACAAGATCCCTTACTTTTTCAGATAAATTTTTGAAGATGTTGCAGCCTGGTGAGTTGAGAATACACACTGTCTGTGCAAAGTGATGCCTCTATAAAAAAACAAATCATGACTGCTTAGAGATGATGTTACAATTACCAATACATATTACCATATTGCCCGTTAATATAATATAAGTCGAATGGAGAAAAGTAATTCATAATTACCATAAAATAACCTAGATTACTTACCTCCATTACTGAGCCTTCAGAACTGTACAATGCTGCAAGTGTAGAGTTCTTCACAAAATGGAAAGAAAAACAAGAAATGAAACAAATTGTCAACAAAAAAGGTAAGAAAGTTTTATGAAAAAGCATCACACTTTTTGCGCTTTCTCTTTTCTTTCTTGGCCATGATAGAGAAATTATATTCAATTTGGATTAGAGGTCTACAGAGGCTACAAAAACACCTTTAGTTATCCAAATGGTAACTAAGCAACAGCAAGAACAACTTGGACTTACTGACGTCACTTGGAATGCATTGTTGGTTCCCCTGTGGTCCAGGTCATGACACAAGCAAGCTACAAACAGCGCAAGTCTCTCAATGTCCCTGGAAACAAAAGTATGTTGCAATCTTATCAATTCTATTGCTTCCTTGTCATGTTGCAGTTTCATTAGAGCAGATTTTGTATGACTGTCAAAAGCTCATCATTGGCACAGTTAGTGGCATAAGTGCACCTTGCCACAGCCACAAATGCTTTCTCAAATTTTGCCATGCCTTGCTGTGCCATGACCAATGTCTGTGTTCAAGATTTTTACAGTCATATGAAATCTTCTCTATAAAAGTTTTAACTAGATAAAGAGGGCTTACGTAAGTCGAGTGTCCATATCAGCATTCTTGTAGAGAAGATAGCAAAAGTGAGCCACAGAGAACGCATGGAACCAGTTATGATAGGGAGGGTCACGGTAACCTCTTTTCACCATCAGAGTGAATCTGCATGATAAAATATTAAATGAATTAAATAAGTTAAATATTAGATGGTATAGTAAAATGTTTGCATGATGGCTTAATTTACTACTACACAAGGGTATTCCCCTGAGGGGTTCATTGTATGACATAATCACGCGGCAGCCATGTTGGCTGAAACAATACATTTCCCCTGCTTGGTCTCACTGGTCTCAAATGCTTTGTGTGGCTTCTATTGTCAAGTTTGATCAATTGCTTCTTTATTCCCAGGAGAGTAGAAAAATCTGAATAAAAAAGCAATTTGACAAAGCATTCTGGTAGTGGTACAAAAAGGATTGACACAATCATGTAAATGCCCTATTGATGGGCCTGTTAAAAACTAGAATTGTATAGGTTTGTAAACTTGAGCCGCAAAGTTACCTGATGAGAATCTCCTTAGGAATTTTCCATCTGTTGATCAATCCCAAATCCTCCATCATAAACAAAACAGCCTAAGTAAAATAAATTAAAATTGTTTTTATTGAATAAAAGTTGGCAAGTACATCTTATTATTCAAGGTATGAAAGCTAATCATTACAGCGTGATGTGCAAAAGTATGACCACTTTTAATGTATTTGCATATTACTTTTGTGCATGAGTTTTTTGCTGCCAAATGAGCTTTTACACAACTTATTTGGCAAAAACAGACAGCTTCTCATTGAATTGTGTCGGTTTAACACACAAAAGCCCGTGCATAAAAGTATATGTGAATACATTAAAAGTGGTCATACTTTTGCATGTTGAGCTGTAATCTTATTGTACTGTACTCACTGGGACTGTCTGGTCTGTTTCAAGTGTTCTTGGCATGTAAGGAAAGGCAGCAAAGTCTGGACTGAATTGTTCCATTTCCTTGATTGGCAGTTTCAGTAAACTGTCTACTTCATTTTGAGGGACCTATATGAGATAAAGGTGAGATTAACTGAATATACACATCTGCTGCAAACAACTGAATAAGTAACTGAGTTGAGTTGGCAAGGCTTCCACTTGTCCAGAAAAAAAATGCTGTTTGTAGCACTGACATGATCAAGTCATGTAATACCCAATCTGCTCTTACTAACACATTTTCTCAACTAAAAGGCTGCTTTAAGTAAATGGATTAGAGCAGATTTCATACGAGTGGGAAATGATAAGGCTGTACCATAGCAGTACCATACTTTAACTTAATAGTAACTATGTGCTGTCATTGGATAATTCACCCGAAAACAATGGGAAGCCATTTCAGTGTTAGGGGATACCATACTGTGTACATGCTGAATAGTCAGCACCGTAAGTTTCCCACTCATACAAAAACCGCTCTATGTCATCTCATTTGTTTTTGTCCATGCTCAAGATTTCAATAATAGTTACCGGTATGTATATACTTACGTTCATGTGGTATATCATCAGTTCGCTGGTGACTTGGCTTCTCTGCCAGGCAGAGCTTGCTTTTTTGTACAACATAGACTAAAAACAAACGTGCATACATTTAACAAATTAAAATAAAAACAATATTTCTTTGGCAATGCTGGTTAAGATTCTTACCTGGAATATGCTGATACCACAGTAGATGGCAAAAGCTTTCGTTAGATCCTCATCAAACTTGGTGAAGCATGATCCTAGTGGAACATGAAGTATTAAGTTGTAAGCATCAGGATTTCATACTCAGGTCTGCTAAGGTCTTTTGGTATCAAATCAAGAACAACTGCTTACTTACCATTAACTTTGTTGCACAACTCTGCTACACCTATGACTCCTGAGAATGTAAGAAAGAAAAACATTGTGTCAATGGGACAGTGCATGACTGTAAATTCATGTGTCCATGTTCCATAATAAACTTATTGTAGACAAACCTTCTTCATCTTTAATTGGGAAGCACAAGACACTCCTATGATACGAGAAAGTAACGCATCAATCTTGTTAAATCATATTCTTTGAAATAATTTGATTTTAAAATAACTTTTTCCTCAGCTAAGGTTACTGTCTGCTAAGAACTTCACAGAGTTAAATTAGGTTAAAATCAGTAATCTCGCTGCAAGGGCATACTTAGTTCTAAAGCCTGTTTTTTCATCTAATCCTCTGTAAAATAGTGGATGGTTGTAGGTATCTTTGATGTTTAGCAGCTTTCCTGATAACATAAATATAATCAAATTACTATGTACTTATTGATTTAGTGGGAGAGCCAGACAGAAAAATATTTGGCTCCAGGTCAAGGTCTATGCAGAATGACCAATAGCCAAGCATTTTCATATTTAGCCCAACCTAACTTGGCCAATTATTAAGCATCATGTGACCCTTTTCTGGTCTTTCCATGACTAATCTTAGATGCACATAAACAACTTAGCTCAAGTCAAGTGTGTGCAAGCAGGTCCAGGTCCAGACAACAGGTTTTTCTGGACCACCTCAAAAAATCTGTATGTGCCCACTCATATGATTTTTGTCAATGGTTTTCATAGGAGTGTGTGTACCAGTCCACCTGGGTCATGAGATAACTTAGTAAATGGTCAATGATGGTCTATGTTGAATGTCATGAGAATACAAATTCAAAGCAAACTAGTTGGTTATCCCTGGACCTGGATTACAGACTGAGCTATCAAAAATATATCTGATTGTCAAATCCTTCATATGAAAATGTCAAGTTTTTTTACAGTTATACAGCATTTGCTCTATTACTATTTTTGCCTTTGACATCAAGGGATATATGTCAGGTTGGATGTTCATTTTTAAGCCCCTGTTTAAGACAAATATAAATAAATTACCTGTTAGCGCTACCTGACCAACGATCCCTTGATTGGCAGGTATAGTCAAGTCCCAACCTTCCTAAAAGAGTTGAAAAAATGAATTTCAAAAAGAATTGATGACTTCTGTATGCCAGGAAAAAGTTGTTTTATAAATGCTTCATAAGCAACTTATTGAGATTGTTTCAATTTTACGATATTATTATTTTGAGATATGACTAAAGAGAGATAACTAGTAAATCTAATTTTGATAAGGTATCTGACCTTATGTTTGCCATTTCCTGGGATTTCACCATCAAAAACTTTGGCCACAAGTTCATTGCGTTCACGGTCAAGCAAAAACAATGAACACCTTCAACAACAAAAACAGATTTCCCATTGCTTTTCCCATTGATAGTACCATAAAACATTTTGCAAAATACAATGCACTGGTTAGCTTGTCAGACTGTTGAAAAACCTTATTTCTTAAAAGTAGCCAATAATGTTGCTTGAACCAACCTTTCTGCATTTGTCAAACTTCTGGCCTCTGTCATGATCTCATTCAGGAGAACACTGACATTATCTAACAGACAGAACAAATAAATACACTTGTTAGCAATTAAACTGCATTTCATAGTTGGGGGGGGGGGTCCCCTTTGTTTCCACTAAATTCCCACTCAAAATTATGAGAGATTATGGGAGGCTCTCACTTTTCCTTATAATATCCCAAAATTTACTTAATTTTGGTTTAAACAAAGAACAGCTATTGAATCTGATTGCTCATTTATAGCAATGATGACATACATACTTACCAACATGTGTAAACAGGTTCTTTGCAACTTTAAGAAGATTCTGAAAGAAAAATTATTGTTTTTCCTTATGAATTAAATATCTAAATTTAAAAAAACTAGAACGTAATCACCTTAAATCAAGGAAAGGCATAGTACACACCTTAACCAAATAAGCTAATTTTTGTACCAACCTCCTGCTGTCTTTTTATGACCATTTCTTTTTCCCAGTTCAGTGAATTTTCCAGGAAGCCAGTAATGTGGCTGCAGCAAAACTTCAGATTGGACTCATCGGCTGTTGTAAACCTAGAAAAAAAGTTTTTGAATTAAACTCAGGAAAATTACCAGTACAAACATGAGCACCTGTGTTGCCACAACAAATGAAGGCCTGATGGGCCCAGCTGATACCTAAATTATGTATTATAATAAAGCATTTAATATTTACCTGTTTGCTGGGAGTTCTTTGTTAAAACCACAGACAAGGGCTATGATTTCATTAGACTTCATGCTTACAACTGGTGCACAAAGTAAGGACTGCACATAATGATCTGTATAAAACAACAACAAAAAGCTATCAGGACAAAAATTTGAGCTAATCACACTGGTAGGATGTTGCTGATTTTTGTCATCCCTCCTTTTGCAGAAGGAACCTTGAAGAATGTAAAAATTTCATTGGCATTCTCTATAATGTTTCAAGTAAAAGGATAAGCCTGACAATGTCTCACCTGTAATTCTAACTAAATCATGTCGTTCTTTCGTATCCTGAGAAAAAATACATTAAAAAAATCTGTGATAAACATTATGGCCCATTAGGCAGTAAGATATCAGAAAAGATTAATCATCATTGTGGGATAAAAACTGAAACCGTAATTAAATGATGATGGAATTCTAAGTACAGCAAGAAAAATTTCTGTTCAAGAGCTTTGACCATTCACTTTGAACTCTCCACATAAAAACATAATTCATAATCAAGACTTATTAAAGATCACATTCAGGACTTAAAGCAGCATTAGGTTATAGCTACACTCTGAATATATTCACTCATATAATGAATTCGGCCTGAGGCATCCCTTGCTCATCACTTCTAATAAGTTCATGATATACATGTACAATGATTGTTTCCACAGAGAAGAAATTCCATAGAGGACTTCAAAAGTGCCAGGTTTGTTGAGGGCCACTGGGTCATCAGTTTATAACTGTCATGTGTTACTCTCATAAAATAAAGTTACTACTACTACTACTACTAGGTACAATCTTGGAACCAACTAACCTTTGTAATATTACTAAGAGAAAATAAACTCTTGGATTTGATAGGTTCTTCAAAAATACTACCAGCAACCTAAGATCATAATATTAAAAGTTAAATGCACATCAGCCCTTTTACGGCAGAGAGAAAGATAATTTACATTCAATTTTGCTCACCTCAATTCGTTTTTCTTCTTTATTAGATTCATACTGAAAGTTATAATGAATCAATTAATATTGGTAGAACCTTTTTGTCATAATCCTGCCACATAAAGAAGTTTTTGTTTGGCTTAGACATAAACAAATAAATGGTAGTTATTGACCAAGCATGAGGTTTGGATAGAGGGATATTGGTCAAGCTCTTTCTTCATGTTTGTATAGGCTGAGCCCACACACATGAAAAAAGAACAAGACCAATATCTCCCCATCCAGACTGAACAAGCTTGGTCAATAAATGGAGAACAAAATTATCAATAACAGTCAGTAACTTTGGCAGAGAGGTCTGGATAAAAAAAATCCAGACTTCTAAGCAGCCAATCAAATTGTTCCATTTTCATCCAGACTGGCTTGCCATATAATAAAACATGTTATGTACATGTTATTTACCTTGTTGTAAAGCTCCCCAGATGCTTGATCTAATATTAATAAAACTGCAGACTCACAGTTAATTTCATTCTTAACCTGAAAGAAAATGAATGGATGAATGAATGAATGAATGAATGAATGAATGAATGAATATCATTTGATATTTTCCCTCAGAAATGAGAGCTGCTGAGGGTAACAATTCTTGAAAGAAAATTTATATTTGGATAACAAAAAGAACAATGACAAAAATGACAGATTCAATATTGAATATATTTAGAAAAAATTCTGTGTGATATTCTGTGAAAATCATCTAGGGGTGCATTCCATAACCTGACCCCTCCTTCATTCCACTTCACCCTAAACCTATACATGTCATACTATTTGTAAAACCCCATCTCAGACAAACCTTATTATACTTATATATACTTACAAAAGAGCACACATTATTTGAAAATGTTTCTAATCCAGTCTCTATTGACTTTGCTACAATTGAACAGCAAAAACTATTAGAATTTAATAAGGAATTAACCTTACAACACCTTAATCCAAAATAATACCGGTAATAATAATAACAATAGTTACTAAGGCCCAGGGGCAGATCCAGGATTATTTTGAGGGGGGTGCACCCTTTATAATCATGACTTGAGTACCAATAATTGACTGTAAATAGCTCATCTCGGGGGGGGTGTGCACCCCCTGCACACCCCCTCTAAATCCATCCCTGAAGCCAATGTTGTATAAAATTAATAAAGATGAAACCACAGGTTTAAAAACATTTGTGCTTGGTAAATATAGTTTATGTTTATGATTATAATTGTAACAAACAATCAGTAAATAGGCAATAGTCATTAAAATTACCAAAAGTATTAAGAAAAGTATTCTGTCTGTTAAAATAGTCCAGCTTTTTTCTTCTGTCCAGAACTTGACTGAGACAACTGATAATCTGGCAAGATAAACATGCATAAATTCAAAGTATAATTCAAACTTATTCAAGAGCCTGCATGTGCATAACTTGGAATTGATCAGAAATTTTATCTTCTAACAAAAAGTTGCACACAATGAACTTTATTTTCACATCATCATCACTTTGAGTCATGCAGTTCCAAAACACTTTGAAAAAACATGCAAAATTAATCTACATTTTTCCTTAGCCCTAGAGCTATGTCAGATCACCTCTGTCAAGTTATGACATTTCCAATGACCTAGTACCTGATTTTCAGCAAAATCTTGACAAGCTTCTAATTCTTCTGTATATGAACATACTGTCTGTGAATTACAAATTAAAAACAAAAAAATTAAAATTCAGTGAACTTATTTACTACCAAACTGAATATCAATTGTTATACTTACAACTATAACCACACTAACTTGGCCATCTTCATTTAATAGTGGAGACAGCATTACTATGTATAAGAGAAAAAATTTGTGAGCATTCCATATAAAGTATACCACTGCTATGCACATTACAGATTTACTGAGTGAGGGTACTGTAACAGGTGTCTACATGACAGAGGTACCTATCAAGGGAGGGTACTGTAACAGGTGTCTACATGACAGAGATACCTATCAAGGGAGGGTACTGTAACAGGTGTCTATATGTCTTTACAATTGCCTATAGTTAACCGTATACTTAATTGAAATAATTTTAAATTGATAATAAAAACACAACTCACCTTGCTGATTATTATTATTATCATAATTTAAAGCAGTTGTTGATGGCATGACAACTGTCAATGGATCATCACTAGAAAGATCACTGATTTGTATCTTCTTTTTTTCTAGAACAACTTGTCTACAAAGAAAGCTAAGTGCTATTAAAAATAATAGCTACATGAAATTCTCAAGTTACTACTTTACTCTATTTTAATTAATTATAAATTTTACATGGATTTAATTTCAACTGCACTATGCAGCACTGGTTTTCCATTATGTAGGAAATACCTCAGAGTGTTGCCCTATGTTCAATCAGTAGTAAGATTATGAAGTAAAGAACTTAACTGTGGAGTGTTAATGTTGTGTATTAATATTTTTTACCTTGAAATGCCTTTTTTAGGAAGCCGAGGAACATTGATTACATCTTGTGCCATGGCTTCTAGCTCATCACTTTCAGGATTAAATATAAATACAATAATATCATTCTGAAAAAAATGTAAACACGTAAATTAGTCAATGAATAAACACACAAATGAAAGAATGAAAATAAATGGATAAAAAAATGAATGAAAGAATGAATAAATAAATGAATGAATGGATGGATGGATGGATAGAAAGGTGGATGGTTAAGGATGGATTACCATATTTTTCAAGGCCATTGCTAAGGAAATTGTAAAGAAGAGAAAACATTGATAATTGAAAGACAGGACAAGATATTTTGAAGAGATTAATGTTATGTCAAGATGGTCCATACTGGATGACGTCATTACATGACATCACAGTGATGTCGTCAAACTAGAAAAATTCTATAATTTTTGTAGGGTTTTAATAAGTAATTTTGAGCTTTTTGACATATTCTATACTTTAAAAACCAAGGGCATATGGCTAAGGATGGATTTTACATTTAATTGAAAAGTGAATTTTTTACAGCACTTTTTATGTATTATTTTAAAGAAAAAATAAATATTGTCTCAATTTTACATTATTTTAAAATTCCATCCTTGCGTTTGTCCGTTCTATTGTTTACAACATTTTAGCCCCCAAAAACTTGATTTGCAATGAAGCAGTTTGAAAATTATAGAGATTTTGTAAAATCAGGGGTTCTGTGCACGTGCAGTAAGGCTGTTGAAAGTTTTCTACTATTTTTAGGCATCTTGTAATGCATATTTCAGAAAATTATGCGTGGATTATGAATACTATTTACCTTTTCTATCCTTTTTTACCAAAATTATGTTTTTTTGAAACCTTTTAAGGTTTTGGGTTAGAACAATTGGGATTTTCAATACTCTTGATCTATAAATCATAATGCTCCTAGTTTATGTCAATGTTTCACTAAATTGTAAAAGTAGTGTAGCAAGTTAGTGAAGGGAGCTTTACAATCTTTTAAACAGTGATAAAATATCAACCAAGGACCAAAAATGGAAAGTAGAAAAATCCACTTAGCTATGCAGTAATGTAGCAATGAAATATGTTAATCCCCCCTTAAGGAGGCTTGAAATGGTTTTCATGCGTGCGCTCTTGACGAAGGAAGCAAAATCATTTGAACTCGCAAAATAAAAATTTTGCCCCCAAAAATCTCGTATTCAAACTAATATAACTCAAAAACTGGTCGGTAAAATTTCTTTAAACTTTGCATGTGGTTTTTATTTAAGGGATTGTAAGTGCTAAGAAAAACTAAAAAATTCTGTAATAGGGAACATCCTAAAATAAACTTCATTGATTTTTGAGGATTCCCCATTACAGAATTTTTTCTTTTTCATTCAAATCAA